>FXXK01001502.1:53187-103505 GCA_900184695.1 Betula pendula | reverse complement strand
TGTAAAAACTTAGTATTTTATGTCCCCTCCCTCAGCCACAGAGCTCAGTGGACTTCCTGTCTCCAACTCACCTCCTCACAAGAAGTAAGGTATTTTCCAATTCCTTGGAATATCAATTCCTCATCCTTTCTTCCACCAACCAGATCCCATTCCTCAGCAAGTAAATCCAGCTCTTGAATACCCCCAAAAGTTCCTTTTTTTCACCAAATCACCAAAGACCTTTTTCATCGCTCCATTTTCAGATCTAACCTTCAAAGCCGTAAGCTTTTGGACCAAAAAGTAACTAGCCAGGCAACCCCTGGAAAGTATATCGACAACCACCACGGATCTGATGCGATCACAAAACCTTCATAATTCAGCCACATATTTTCAAATTTAAATAGCTGCTCCCTTTCGCTACGTGCCCCACAATCCAATAACCAAAGGAAAGTGATCAGACAACAATCTAGGCAATCGCTCCGTGACACATTTGGAAAAGATCCTCCCAATCCTGCGAGAAGAGAAATCTATCAATACGAGACACGTTGCGTTGACTTATCTGCTGGTTGTTAGACCACGTAAAATGACCCCCTACAAGTGGCAATCCACCAACCCTACTTGAAAATGAACTCCTGACAAAATCTCCATAGCTGGGTGAATACTTGAACACCCGATTGTTGTCACTCGGACAAGCGGCCACATTAAAATCTCCTCCAAAACACCACAGGCATCTCCCACACACCTTATCAACCCCACCAATTCATCCCAAAGTCTCCCTTCTATCTCCATCATCATTCTGCCCGGTACACCCCCCCCCCCGCCCAAAAGCCACACATTACTGTCACTAACATTTTTGAAAGAGCACGCAACAACATAGCGCCCACACAGTCCTCAATCTTCTCAACCACCCGCCTATCCCACATTAACAATATTCCACCCAAAGCTCCACTAGACCCAAATAGCACCAATCCACATGTTGCCCCCACCCCCCCCCCCCCAATAAACTACGGATTACCTCCCTAGAAATAACTTCTAGTTTTGTCTCTTGTAAGCAAACCACATCCGCCTTTCCACTCTCTTTAGAAGCCTCTAATCCTCAATCTTTTATCTACCAAATTAAGACCTTCGAACATTCCACGTGATGATTTTTGGCTTCATAAATTACCTTGTAAGCCCCTCCTTTTACTCCCCTCTTGATGTCTGGCCATCCTTCTTCTCATAATTCACTGAACAATTCAGCCTTTTTAACTCCCGCATGCCTTATAGTTCCTAACATTGATGTAATGGAAGGCCTTTGCCAACTACAGTCCCATCTCGAGTAGCTTCAATCTCCGCAAATAATGCTAACAATTCTCCTCAAATCCATCGCACGACAAACCTACAATATGGTAAAAATCCTTCACCTTCTCAACACCCAGTTTGGAGTCACCTACGAAGGATACTACTGATCTTTATCCACAGCCAAAGGAGCAAAGACAAAAGGTTCACCCCCCTCCAACTCTGCCGGAACATAAACTTGCATTTCCTGAGAAGGCTGGCAACCCACTGTCGGCAAGCTCTCTCCTCCTCCAACTGTGTGATTCTTAGGTCCTTTGCTCCAGCATTCTCGTTAGGTCACCTAGTGACCAGGCAGACCCCATCCCATCCTGAGACTTCCTTCCAAGGTGTCGGCCACAACTGGAAATGGTCCATGCTGAACCGCAGCAGTGCTCTGGAGTCATTCCTCCTCCAGCTGTATGAGAACTACTGGGCTATTTCTGCACCGTCGCCCATCTGTCGAGAACTTGCCTCCTTTGTCAAACTGATTTGCGATCTCCAATCAAAATAGGTGCGGCATCCACATCAGCGTCAACTTCTGGCGCCGACAGCATCACAGACTCGAGCCCAGCATCGTCGCGGCCGCTCTGTCCTCCTCGCCCATCGCCGCAGTTGGTCCCTCTGCGTTTGTCGGCCTGAAAACGATTCAGCTCTGGGCAGAATAGGTTGAAACCCAAGCACGCTCGTGTTGCCAGCCACCATATCGGCATTCTCTGGCTCCGGTGGAGGCGAGACATCCAGCCTACCGACGTCCGAGATAGACCCATTCTCCTTCACCTTCACCTTCCATTTCGCCTTCTCCAAATGTACATTTTTCCTCTGATACACCACCGCCGTCCTCCGATCCGCCACCTCCCCGTCCGCCATTGAGCTTGGCGCATCTTCCCCGTGTTCGCCGGAGTTCCGGTGACCGGTAGCTCCTATCCCAACCAATGGGCTTTTGCCCCGCCCGTGGATAACAACATTATCCACGACCCTATCTAAAGAACCCATGGGCCCAGCTAAATTACCCAAGCCCACCTCTTTAGTTAGGTGGGTTTTCGGTCGTTTAAGTAAAGTAAAGGAGTTAACCTTATCCGGTCCAGGCCCACTACCCTCCATACACAAATCCACTCGACATAACCAACTCTCCACCTCCTTATTAATAGAACGCAGCATCTCCTTCACCAGGCTCAGCGGGATCACTGTTTCCTGTTGCTGAGGAGAAATCCCGAGAACCCCTCCAGCTTGATTTCTGCATAACGGATCCAAAATTTTTGCACCAAAATCAGCTATCTTGTGCAACGAAAGATTCTCTGTATTACCCAAATTGTCCCCAAGTGAAAGAGTGGCTTTCTTCTCGTGCCCCTTCCCTGTCAAGACCTCGGCGAAAGACTTCCCGTCCGCCACCAAGTTGGGCTGCTCTTTGCTGGTCCTTCCTCCCTCTGTCGGACCTTTAGAATTCGTAATTGCAGTATGTGCCAGAGCTTCAAAATAGTCCTGCACCTTCCGAAGCTGTTTCGTACACTCCACCCAACCTCGGCCTTCATGCCCCTCCGGGAAGACAATAAAACCTCTCCTACCACCGCCTCCATATTCTGAGAGTTCCAAATAACGACCATACATATTCGATCGTCTCTACGCCACGAGAACAGCATTCCCAGCACGTGTCTACTGATAGAAATCCTTGATAGCAGCCCCCTTGATCAAATCCTCCATGGTCTGTTTTAACCATAACACGCTTTGCTTCCCCATCATCACCGCTTTGATTGTTCCTCGCCGCCATTCTGCAAAGCGAATTCCGTTGAAGCCCACTACCGTCCGTATCTCATACGCCTTTGATTCAACAAAGAAATGGCCTAAATAACCCATCAATACCAACACTAAAATGAACCAATCCTAAATAATCAATCAACAATCAAACGAAGAAAGTTGATGATCATGCTTTTCTAATAGAGAGAGAGGCTTGGAAGAAACTTAGCACATAACAGAGAGAGAGAGTCCCTGGATGAGTTATATTACTCATTGCAATTTGTAAAAATAACAATATTCATTTTCAATGAAACATTGTGAATAAATGTGAAAGAGAAAGGAGTACTATAAGCAAAGCTAAAAAAAAACATTATGCATGCTAAGAATTAAGACTGAATCTGTTCTTGATTCAATTGGATTTTCGACATTTGAGTATCACAACTGTGCATAAGGCCATATAGATGCTACAGATCTGCAAAAGGCAAGCACCTGGGGTAGAACTTTGCAAAAAGCAAGCACAAGAGAATTAATTTAGTAACACAATTTATTTATTTATTTATTTTTAAATCAGGATTAGAGAATCATTAAGGACTAAGAACAGTACAATAGATTGAAATATTTTGCAGCAAGAAGGCATTTAAAGAGGAGGAATAGGAAAAAGCTTATGTCACCATTCTAAAATTACTCATGACAAAGAAGCAGCATACATTGTTATTATGAAATAAATTGGCCAAAAATAGTAAATCATTTGAGAATTAGTACCCATATCCACATATTATTGTACCAACAAATCATTTCCCTGCCAGTTTAAGTCTGAGGCGGCCACCTTCTGCAAGCATGGCAGAGGCATTTTTGAGTTTTGTTGTCTAGCTCATTATTGCACTCTTTTTTCTTTTTTTTTTCTCCCTTCCTTGGATTAGTTCTGTAATTGATGTGTTTTATCTATTGTTGGTCTCCACAAATGCCCTGTAAATTATTGCCTCTGTGACACATTTGTTAATATTGTATGCTCTCCTTTTCTTTTTTCTTTTTTCTAATCAAATGGGGAAGGGGTTACATAGGGGGTCATTCCTATTCTTGATCCAAATGGAAAAAAGAATAGGAGACCAAAATGAGCGTAGTTTATTATTTCACTATCTTGACTTTCAGAACAAATCCTATGGCTTTATTTCACATTAAAGGACCCTTTAATCGTAAGCCAACAAAATAATCTCATCCCCGAACTATTTGGACTTGATCATGCTGAGTTCTTTTTGCTTATTTATGACCTCTTTGATTTACTATATTTATGCCCAGCTTATCCTTACTTTCTTTTTGTTTGAGATTTCTATCTTTTCTTTTTATGGTTTTTGAATACCGCGAGAAGCTACTTGCCCCCAAGGGTGTTTTAGTGGTTTCCTTGTTACTCAGAAACAAAATTTTATATACATACCTTGTTACTCAGAAATTGAATAGTCTTCCACTATTAATACGTACACTTATTTCAATAGGAAATGAGATTAGCAATTAATTGTTTTGTAGAGGTAAACTCTTTGAAGTGGTTTAGAGCTTGAGCGGCCTAAAAACACATTGGCTGTTAGTAGTTACCCTCCAATTAACTGGGTAGGGGACCTTATCCTGCAAAACAAGACCCTAATTTCGTTTTTTTTTTTTTGAGTACAAAATATGAGCTTTGCTGCCCCACCAAAAAACAAAAACTATTTGACCCTAGGGCTAGCATGAAGAGACAAGTGGGTAGGTTGAACGTTAGAGGTGGTTAGGCTTCTTCAATCCATCCCATAAAATAATTCATAAAATAATAATTAAAGAAAGGTATCTGCAACTTTGAATCAGTTTTTCTTTGGCATTGGACTTTATCCGTTTATCCTATTCAATGCTAACCCAGCCTATCTCATGGATCACGCTATTATGCTGATCCACTATAATTAGCAAGAAAAAAGTTGGCCACTGGGCTAATTATGACTCTGCAATAATTCATAAAAATAAAATAAAAAATTATGACTCTGCACTTAGTACTCCCGTAGAGCACAAACGGAAGTGAGTTTTTTGGTAAATTAAGAATTGCAAGAACCACAAAAATGAGATGAGAATGTATTCAATCATAACAAGCACAAGATGATGGGTCAAGTCAGAAGATATAAATGAAATTAAGCACTTGGAGAGGCAGAGATTAATCAACAATTTTGTCGATGACTCAATTTCTCAAGAAGCGTTAATTAAGCAGCATCCATCGACAAAAACCACAGAAAATGTAGAAATAAGCATTTTTATTAAGGAGAAATGAACAACAAACATAGTTTCCCCGAGTTATTCCAATGCAAAGGCCTCCCTTACTCCCCCGATCTCTGTAGTTCATGCACATCATCTAATCCAAGCTGCCAAAGCCCTCAGCCCCGGGACTAAGATCCTCTCCGGTTCAAATGAACCGGGGAGTATCCGGTCCTTGTAAAAGTGAGGGCAGTATTGTCTTTCACATTTTGTTGAACAAAACTGCCCTCACTTTTACAAGGACTAAATACTCCAGTTCAAATGGATCCAAATTCTCAGCCCCGACCCTTACCCCCACTCTCCTTAATAATGCTTAGAGCATTCTACTCAGACAAATATCCTTAAACTTGGATCTCTAGAGGCTATCTGTACACCTCTTCTTCTGGGGCTGGGATGTTAGAGGTAACCAATCCAGTCAGAAGATATGAATGAAATTAAGCACCTAGTAGATGTACTACCAATGGTGGTTTCCTTCCATTGAACTACCTAACTTAGCCACGTATTCTAAACTGTCAGATGTATTAGCAGAATTTAATGGAATAGGATCTGGTAGTATTTCATTTCATTGTAAACTTTAAAGGATATTTTAGTAGCATGGCGCGAGGTACTGGAATTTCATTTTGTAGGTTTATCTTCACTTTCCTCTCCCCTAAAGTCATTGTTAAGAGTTATGAATAATCTTGTTTTACAAATTTTGTTTATCAAGCAACAAAAACCAAAATCAAAACCACCCCATTAAAATTGATTGAAAAGGGTCTAAACAACACACAAAATCATTTTTAAAAAATGCAATAACTTAATCAAAAACCAAAAAAGCAAACCAAAAAGAAGAAAGAAGAGACGGGTATGAAATTACTTGGAACCTTCTCTGTCTCCTGCAGATCTAGAAAGCCTCTAGTGGTGGCCGAAGAGGACACGCTGAGGTTGTGGCCTAGAAGCCCTTGCTTCCTTGGTGTAGATGGAGATGAGAAATAGAAAGAGCGAGAGTGAGACTTCCAAAGCATACGAGTCTAAAAGACTGCGGAGTTGGTGGATTGTTTTCTTATTTCTACATCTGTCCGAAGATTTGTTGTATTAAAATCAAAACGCATGATTTGGGAATGCATTTGGTAGAAGGAATTGTCCTTCGGTTTGGCTGGTGTCAGAGAAGAAAGAACGGTGGAAGAACAAGGAAGAACAGAGAGCGCCCGAAGAAGAAGAAAGAACTGAGATACTATAGACATTTTTTAGAGATACATTATAAATTTTAGCTTGGCTGGTATTTCAGGAGATCCTTAGCCTATCTAATTTTCTTTTCAACCTCTATGCACACACACAAAGTCTATTGCTTAGAACTTAGAATTCATCAGATCCACCAAAATCAGAAACTGTCAGAAAGCAAAAATATGTAAATGACCTTGATTTATATGCATATGAATACAAGGATTACAGGGTGCGTCTTTATTAAACCTTTCCTTGCAGATTCTTCAGTATCATTTATATGCTACTTTTTCCTAATTATATATATCTACCATTCCATCCTCAACGGCATTATATAAGAGCATATATCGAGTTATGAAGGTAACCTACCTGGAGGATACCTAAACACGTGCGTACATGTGCGATGAAGAAACGCAACAGTATCCTCAAATCATACTGTAACATAGTATTGGTACAAAATAAAAATGATACTACACTAAGTCAACTACTTTTAACTGTTTTTCTTTTTTTCTTCTTTTTGATTTATACTTCAGGGGAAAACATGGTGGCTATCTCCATCTTTATCACACAGGTAAGTTCAAAGAATAGTACAGTCATCACCATCACCATAACACATTCGTCTAGGATTATTCATACACACCTATTCGAGGAATCTATTTTCCCTCAAGATATATGAAGGCTTGAGGTGTTTATCCCAAGTAAAAATCTTATAACTTCAAGGTACAAACCATTTATCCAGTAGTCTGCATTTGTGTACAAACTATGAAGAAAACCTCTCTCTGTCATGAGGAGAAGAGTAGTCAATATCAGGGCCAAGAGGAATGATGCCAAATGGATTAATAGAAGGATGGCTTCCATAGTAATGCCGCTTGATGTGTTCCATGTTGACTGTACTACTGATCCCAGGCATTTGAAAAACGTCTTTGGTGTGATTGAAGAGATTCGAGTACTCACGAAGCAGTTTCTTGTTACACTTGAAGTGGACAGCATAAACCTGTCATAATACAAACTCAAATTTCTAAGATACTTGAAGAATCTAGTATAGACAAATGCCAGAGTTTCAAATAAGACCAAGAAAGCAAGAGAAAGCCAATACCTGAATTATCAGATCTAGATTAAACAGGTGAAGTATCCATATATGGCCATAGTTTTCGCTAGACGCAGTATAATTAAAAGGAACGTTGACAAGGGATTTTTTTTTTTTTAGACTAACCATGTTTGACTCACTTAATCTCAAAATGACCTCAAATTCCTCATATCATATATGTTCCCAATATGCACAAACAGAGTTGCTGAAACATATTTAATATGTGAGAGTTGCTAAGCCATTTTGGACAAACCATTGCAATGAAAAAGGCTACATGGAATTACACACGAGTAATTTGGTAATTGCAAACAGCTCTTTTTGTGAGGTGCCCATGGTAAACTTTAGGCTAAACTCTAAAATGTACATCTCCTTGAAATATATAGAGTTCCTTGGATTTTTAAAATGTTCCAATTTCATTCCTAAAAGCTTTAATTCTGAGCAATGCAGTCCCTCCATCCAGTATGATGCTGTCACAGAAATTGATGACATGAAAAACATTGTGATGAACCATGTCATCAATTTTTTTGACAGCATTGTCAACCTGATAGTCGGAAGGAAGGAATGAAATAGAAACTTTTTAAAAAAATCTAGGGACTGAATTGGAATTAATCTTATGTTCAAGGGACCAAAGGTAAAATTCAGGCTAAACTTTTTTATTTATGCGCCTTTTAGCTGTTCAATAGAAAAGATAAAGAAGGAAGACGAAGATTAAATCAAAACTTGAGTTCGGTATATAAGTTCAAACGGTGGTGAAAGCCTACAATGTCCTATGTGAAAATCTTATAATATTTGAAGTTACTTGGAGACAAGTCTTGGACCAATATTGTGGTTCCTTTGATGCAGAATGTTTATTACAGGAGGAAAAAGGAAAGGCACAACTAATGTACACGGGCATTGTGCTAAAGGACCCCTCTAAAATTACAAACTAAATTATTAAAGTATAAAGAATTCAAAAAATCCAAGAAAAAAAAAATGGAATGCTGTCATTAGCAAACTTCCAATGAAAAGAAATATGATGGTTCTTTATAGAAACTGTTTTTTGTTCAAATTATTCAGAAAACCACAAGATTAGCTCAATTTTCTTATAGCTTCATTTATTGCTTGAGAGACATAGATTACCTCATCAAATCTTATGAGGGTGACAAACAATCGAATATCTGCTTCAGACAGTGTGTTCCCACATATGTACCGTTGCTTGCCAAGTATCTCCTCACATTTGTCCAAAGCTTCATACAACTGTTTCACAGCCTGCCGAAAGAAGGATCAATTAAGAGACTTAAAAACTAGCATAGTCATTGGCAAAATTCCTATCGAAAATGTAGACACTGAACCACTTCCCCCATTTAACCTAAAATTGACAATGGCATGAAAAACATGCATACCTCTTCATAAGGCCCTTGCTTCCTTGCAAACCCACATTTATAGACACCATTGTTTATCCCAACATATACCCATTCATTAGTCTCATTAATCTGGGCTTGCAAGTGAGGAGGATAAAGGTCCAAAGCTGCATTCTCTGCTATATCATTGAATTCAGTATTAAACATACGGATTATCTCTGAACTCTCATTATTAACAATTGTCTGGAGTTTCTTATCCCATAGTACCTATCATAGAGCAAAAACCCATAGTCTCAGAGATTCAAACGTCTATTACCAGCCAAAAAAAGAAAAAGAAAAAGAAAAGATAGCAGAGAGGAGAGGAGAGGACAGAGGAACACTTCATGTGGGAGACATACAGGAACAGTGTACTTTCCAGAATAGTTTGTACTAGCAAGCTCATACAGTTCTCTAATACTTTTTGCTCCATTCAAAGGGTCAGGTTCTGCTCCTGGTTCCTCTGTCTCCGAATCAGGAAAAACCCATCCCATGTGCTCATCAGTTTCCTTTGTTCTTTCCCACTTGGGTTTGACCGACTGAGCATAAACAAATAGAAAAGATTGATTGGTGTTAAAATTTTGGTTCCACCTCTGTACACTTATTATGATATGAAATTCACTGACCGTGAAAGTAATGGCTTTGTCAAGTCCTTTGATCTTCAAGTATGCAAGGCACCTGGAAGCCCATGGGCATGCATATGATATGTACAGATGATACCTTCCAAATTCCGCTGGAAATTGGGATTTCGGATCTCGTGAAATAAAATTACGGAATGTTGAAGCAGTTCTCATGAAAGCACCAGAATCTAACGTCTCATCTAGTGCAGATCGAGCCATTTGAACAGAATGCTGAACAGTACGTAATTGAAGAAACCATCGTTTATTCCAACATTTTACAAATTAAAAACTATAGAAGCATGTAGCTTGTCAACTTATGGTTGAAGTAGCATAACAAATCAGCAAATTTTATATGACGATATGGGATAAATGCTGTATGAAATATAAGCTCAATATACAAAATTGCAATATTATCCTAATTTTAAAAGGACTCTGTTTAATCAATTTTCCATCTCTGTCACTTTTATTAATTTCAGCACCAATTCACTGTGTAGTTATTAAATCTCCTCTAAAAGTGAAAAAGACATCCTTTCCACATCAAGATTAGGCTTTGGATTAGGTGCTGTGAAAAAACTACAGCTTTTTTCACAGAACCTAATCCAAATCCGAAAGAGTAAGTAGCCAACTGATGGTGATATCTTCAGTAAGCCCGCAAAAATGAACCCTCACTTCCATGAAATACAATAAATATAAATAATTGTACTTGCCAGATTGCCAGAGTTCCTGGCGGCAAAAGTAAAAATTTGAACAAATATTTTTGTTCCAGAGAAAAACAATTGACTGTGATGAATGAAACTTGAAATCATTCAACAACATTTGCATGCTTTACCAACAAAGGTATTAGAATTCTCAATGATATCAATATAGTATGCGCATAAATACTGCTATATTAGCAAGAGAGACAATTTTCTTCTGTGTGCTTAATGCCAACAACCTTACTTTCTTTTGATGGATTTTTTTTAAAAAAAAAAAAAAAGTAAAATTTCATGCTATGAGATGTTTTTCACACAGCAAACCTGAAATACAACAAATTTTATCCATTATTCATGGTGAAAAATCATTGAGATATATGGGCCTTAAATCATAGTCATGTCAAAGTTACCCACAAGTAATTTTCTACTGGAACAAATGGATCAGACCAAAATCTACCCTTTATCAACTTCCTTCATAACTGCGAGATTTTGAATCGAGCAGACAGAAAACAACCCATAAAATAAAAAGTCAACAATCATTCTGAGATCCATAGATATTACACAATTAATAAAAACTGTCATCACAGTTCTGATAAAGGGAACCCAATTTAAGAAGTTCATGAAAACAATTCCTTTTTCTTATGAGCAGTTAGTGTTACCTTGGGAGAGAATTGTTGGATGAGCTGCTTGTTTAGAGCAAATGCTGAGAGGGGTTTGTGGAAAAGAGAGTTCATGGGATTAAGGAAAGTGGGCTTTATTTTAATCTTTCTTTTCTTGTCAGCAAGGGACGCGCGAAACTCCAAGGATTGGCTCGGTGAAAGCTCGGGAACACTTCTATTTTATTTTATTTTTTATTTTTTAAGGCAGAGTAGGTGACAGAATTTGGCTACTTTACCTAATCGTTATCATAATAATAAGTAGTGATATATATAAGTTTGGGCTGATTGAACAATAAATAAGTCCAAATTTTTTCTTTATATTTTTGTGAATCTCACTATCAAATTTCAAATTTTTTTTTTTTTTAATTTCATATAGTCTGGGCTGATTTATTGTTCAATCAGCTCAAGTTTATGAATATCATTACTCTATCATAATAGCATATACTTGCTAATGACGCTAATAATTGCTTAGGATGAGCTTAGATGGTAAAATTGCATGCGCCGTCTCTCAAGACTTTAAGTATTTTTTATGGTCTTAAACTTAAAACTCATTAAGTGTAAATTATCTCTTGGGCCGATCTCTAAAAGAAGCTCACGACTTAATCAGTCCATGCTGAGAGAGGTGCAATGCATGAGTCTTAGATTTACATGATATATTGGAGGAGATCCCAATAAAAAGTAAAAATAAATAAGTAAATTAAAAAAATGAAATGAGAAAAAAGAAAAAGTAAAAAAGACTTTTATTAGATCTCTTCTTTGATTACATTTTTTGGTATCTATGAACCCAAAAATTTGAGTTTTTTCTATTATTATTTGCGGGTGTATGTTCTTTTTTATTTTTCCCCAGTTTTTGAATTGTAGCCCCAATTTTTTGTTTCTTTTTTTGAGAACCAAATGGTGTTTATTGAAATCAATTTTTGTTTTTCATCATAAGATATCTTATTCATGAGTTTTTTAATTTTTACAAATTATTTTATATAAGCACGACCGAAAAATATATATTCTTGCTTATCAACAGTCATAGCATTGTCTAGAATTGTAATCGAGCCGAGTCAGGCTGAGTTTTGCATTTTCGAGATTAGCTCGTTTAGGAGGAAAAATAATTGAACCGAACTTCAGCTTGAGTCGAGTTTGAAAATCTTTGGCCGAGTTCTGCTCGCTAGAACAATAACCTAGCTCGAGCTCGAGCTTGTTAACAATGTTTTACCGAGTCAAGCTGAGCCTTAAGTCAGCTCGACTTGACTCGGGCTCGAGTTAAATCGAATATTTTAGATGAGCTTGAGCCAAGTCGAGCCGAGCTCGATTCAAAAGCACTTGAAGGCCTTAATTGAGTAACTCAACTCGATTAGGGCTCAATTAAACCGAATATTTTAGATGAGCTCGAGCTCAGTTCAAAAGCTCATTAAGACCTTAATTGATCAAACTGCCTTCATTAGTATTTGTTATAATTTAGTAAAAAATTGAGGAAATATATATATATGAGCTCATTAAGGCCTTAATTGAGCTCCAGCTTGAACTTTCTTTTTGGGAGGAATCATATATATATATATATATATATATAATATATATATATATAAAAGAAAAAAAAACTAATTCAAATTCAATAATTCAAAAGTAAAAATGCCAATGCCAAACAACTGATTCCTGAATAAGTAGTCAAGCTAAAACAATTACAATCTAAAAGTTTCAAATAAAATAAATATAAATGATAATAAAAAATTTACATAAATAATTGAGATTCAACCTTAAATCTAATTATTACAACATAAAAACATTAAATTTGTAATCTTTCCAAACTCCAAGGTTGCCATCTGCATCCACTAAAACAAAAATTGGTTAAATATTTTTACTTCCTTGCATTGTTTATTCAAAGTTCTTTAGCCTTGATAAACATATCAAGGGAGATTTCTCACTTAAGAGTTAAGATGTATTTAGGATAATAGTATGCATAATAGACATAGAACTTGGAGACTTGGAATTAAGATCAGTTAAGATATTATCCAAATCAAAATGTCATCTAAATCAAAATGTATAATTAACTTTAACATGGACTAAATTGTTATCCAAATCAAAGTAACACTAGCTTATATGCCAAAAACAACAATTGTTAGCCACTTACAAAAAACTTTGAACTGCCTGGATCATGATAATGTTGGGAAGTCAGCTTTAACAACTTTCTACAAAAAGAAACAGAAAAATAAAAAAGTTAACAAAGTGTATTCATACTTCAAAAATAAATAGTTAACACAAATTAAAAATCAACACAATAAAAGTCACTTACAGATAGTGCAGATTTTTTCTTGATTCCTTGAATTGCCCTCACCTAATCCGAACCGTATAAGATTTCTGTTGCTAATGATTCTCTATGAGGGTCAATCACTCTACCACCAGTACTAAAGGATAATTCTGAGGCAATTGTAGTGATGGGAACAGTTAAGATGTCTTGCGCCATCTTAAACAAGATGCGATATTTCAAGGCATTAAATTTCCACTATGCCAAAGCCTTACAAATTTGAATCAATATCTTCTCCATTGTCATCCTTTTCACATATATAAACATCATCTTTAAGGTATACATCCAAATATGTTTGAAGGGGCCGAATAACGTTGTTACTTCTGACATGTTCCAAATACCTTGATTAACTTGTGGAAACTTTGGGAAGAGGTCTTCTAGAAGAAGCACTTGAAGAACCAGAATTTTCTTGAGCACTTTGTAGAAGAAAGGATGAATTATGAGCTGACAAATACAACTCATGAAGAATGGACAATACATTATCAATATGCTTTGAAACATCATGAAGTGGATAAATTAAAGGGAAACAAAAGTTTATCAACTTCATCTTGTATCTCGGGTCCAACACAGCAGCTATGGCCATCAATAAATTAGACTCATCCCAATACTTGTCAAATTTGTAAAGCATTTTAACCGTCATAGATCTGATGTGTTCATTCCTATTCGTACTCTTTATATTCAAAACCTCTTTCATTCTCCAAACCTCAGGTAAAAACAAATTTGAAGTTGGATAATCACTCTCAGAGACTATGTTTGTCATTTCATTGAAAGTTGCTAAAAGTTAGTTTACTTGCTCAACCTTTTCCCAACCTCCAGAACTGACCTCCCACTGAAAATCTGTGTCATTTCTACAGTACCTTGGGAACACATCTTTGAATTCAATTGCAGTTGTCAATATCATGTATGTGCTGTTTCATCTGTAAGACAATATATGTATTACGTACTAAGGGTATTTCTGTCTTTGTATTGCTACTAGGGTTATTTTATTATCTATGTTTTGTCTTGTCTCATTGTAAGACAATGAGTATTACGTGAATAACAAAAGGGAGAGCAGCAACCGCATTTCTTCTTCTTTCTCCTCTGTTCTCTTTCTCTTTGGTTCTTTGATTGAGATGGGCTTATGCAAAACTATCATGGTATCAGAGTAGGTTTAATTTCTAAGGGCTTACTCCACAGTATCTTAGTATCTCCCGCTGGAGTTTTCTTCTCATCAGAAATCTCTCTCTTCTCCGCTTCATTGCACAGTCCCTTGCTGAATCTCTATTCTCTCTTTCGTGCACTTAGGAAAATTTTTTGGCAGCAAATTTTGTGCACTTGCTGAATCTTTGTTCTCTCTTTCGCGTACTTCTCCACAGCACCCTTCTAGGTATTAACATTCATTCTCGGCTTCATTCTTTGATCTTGGTCGCTGCATTCTATTCAAATTTGAAGATGGCAGGGGAAAGAGATGATTCTCTTCAAGCCATTAGTGTTAGATTGAATGGTAGTAATTATTCTTATTGGGCATATGTTATGAATAATTTTTCGGTTGGAAAGAAAATGTGGGGATATGTTTCTAGTGATGTGGCTATGCCGTCTGATAAAACAACAACAAAACATGTGGAATTGTTAGAATCTTAGAAAGTGAACAATTCCAAAATTATTACTTGAGTTAATAATTTTGTTGAACAATCCATAGGTATGCAATTGGCTAAGTTCTCTACAACCAAGCAAGTTTGGGATCATTTGGCAAGGTTATACAGGTAGTCAAACTTAGCCAAACGATACCAATAGGAAATGGACATTAGGGCAGCTAGACAAGGGGATCAAAGTATTTGTTGTACGAAATACTAACTTAAATAATAAGCTAATATTTGCACGTTTTACTTGCAAGTGCACAAGAACAAACAATAGTACAGTAGGCAAGTGCAAGATAATTTCTACGGGGATTGGTAGATTATGTTTAGAAGAGCCTTCCGAAACTGAAATTAAAAGGATCAATTTAAGTTGTGGGTTGAAAATCCAAATTTAAAGGAATTAAGACTATGCTGGAAATTAAATAACAAGAAAATAAAATGAGATTTTTGAGAAACAAAAACAGTAGGTTGTTTGTAAACAATGGTAAAATAAGATAGGGCATTGATATCCACCACTAATCATACACTTTAAGTACCACTACTTGCATATATTCCAAACCATTTTTGAGATGCTCATGCTTGTCAACCTAAGGGCATGGTATCTACTTCAAAAGTTATTGATTTTCTTAAGCAACAAATTAGACATGGTATCAACTTTAATTCTTTTCTTTCTCAAATGATTTAGCATGGTATCTACTAAGTTGTTCTTCAAGAAAGCATAAATCTATGGAAATCGACAAACACACTTAGTCTAGAACATGGTATCTATTATAGTTTCTTCACATTGATTAACTCCAAGAACCTCTAAAAGTTTCTCTTGTCAGTCTCATAGGCTCAAGACTCAGTCATCCAAATTGACCTATATGACAATCTCCACATAAAACATTCATTCCAGAGGCCTCTAATTTTGGCTCAATCGGATATTTGAGCTAAATGTTACGGATACAACAGTGCCTAGAGGTTCATTGCCCAAATTTGACATTTTAGTAACTCGAATTTGATGGGGTTTTCCTGCAACACCTAAAAATACTAAAAATCATGAAAACAACACAAAACATTAAATTACAATGAAACTAAGGTATTAACATATGTAAGTTAAGGGCTTATTTCGTAGGAAAATGAGCACTTAACACATCCTCAAACTTACATAATGCTAGTCCCTTAGCATTACAAAACCAAAAATAAAATGAAACACAATATAAACTAACTACCACCTTTGTCGTAGAAAACACGATTGCATTTAGTGTATGCAACAAGCCTTTTATACCCCTAGGCATCCCTAGTGGACAAATGAAGTCTCGTGAGGGTTTAACAGAAATGTTACCTATAAACATTATGCAAAGATCATGTTGNTAAGTTAAGGGCTTATTTCGTAGGAAAATGAGCACTTAACACATCCTCAAACTTACATAATGCTAGTCCCTTAGCATTACAAAACCAAAAATAAAATGAAACACAATATAAACTAACTACCACCTTTGTCGTAGAAAACACGATTGCATTTAGTGTATGCAACAAGCCTTTTATACCCCTAGGCATCCCTAGTGGACAAATGAAGTCTCGTGAGGGTTTAACAGAAATGTTACCTATAAACATTATGCAAAGATCATGTTGTTCAAGAGAATGAAGTATCACCAAAATAATGGTTCACGATTCATTAGCAAGCTTAAGATGAAAAACCCCATTTTCAAGACAGTTAGGAATTCAGAATCTAATCACCTACAAATGGCTGGCTGAGATATCACATGCTCCAATCATTGTAAAGTGAAATTAGCACATAGCCACGTGATTATGTTTAGAAGAGCCTTCCGAAACTGAAATTAAAAGGATCAATTTAAGTTGTAGGTTGAAAATCCAAATTTAAAGGAATTAAGACTATGTTGGAAATTAAATAACAAGAAAATAAAATGAGATTTTTGAGAAACAAAAACAGTAGGTTGTTTGTGAACAATGGTAAAATAAGATAGGACATTGATATCCACCACTAATCATACACTTTAAGTATCACAACTTGCATATATTCCAAACCATTTTTGAGATACTCATGTTTGTCAACCTAAGGGCATTGTATCTACTCTAATTCTTTTCTTTTTCAAAGGATTTAGCATGGTATCTACTAAATTGTTTTTCAAGAAAGCATAAATCTATGAAAATCGATAAACACACTTAGTCTAAAATATGGTATCTATTCTAATTTCTTCATGTTGATTAATTCCAAGAACCTGTAAAAGTTTTTCTTGTCACTCTAATAGGCCCAAGACTCGGTCATCCAAATTGACCTATATGACAATCTCCACATAAAACATGCATATGATAATTAAACACAAATACACTCCATGTGAAGAATGAACAAAAACTCGGAATTAATCAAATGAGCATCACAAGTAGTTTGCAACAAAACCAATCGAATTCCTTAAAGATTAAATGACTAGGGCTTCAATCAAGCCCTATCTAAGAATTTAGTTACACATAATCAGAAAATACATCATCTTCATACAAAAAAAATAGGAAAATAAGAGAAAAAAGAGAAACACTTGGAAGAGTGGCCATGAGGTGTGCTTGCAGGAGCTCCCTAGTTCAGTTCCTCCCCTCTGGAATGAATGATATCTATGAAAAATGGCCTCTGACCTAGCTAAAACCGGATGGGTTCCAAGAGAGAGAGAGTTTTACAATTTTCTTAGTCAAAAAGAGGGGAACCCGGAGGGAATTCAGGGGCTGTTCTTGTGCAAATTTTGACTGCCCATGGCTCTCTAGAGTGGACAAATAGCCACCCTCTAGCTGTACTAGCCGCACCTTTTGATTTCTTGGTGATTCCTTTTCACACCTGCAGTACTGGTGAGAACACGTGGCACTGTCCACGTGCTTTTTCACCATCAAAACTTCCGAATTGGATCTTGCACTTGAAATAACATTTGTTTAGATCTGAGTCAGCTTTCCAATGCCAGTGACTTTCGCTCAATTGGATATTTGAGCTATGATTTATGGCTAGAACAGTACGCAAAGGTCAATTTTGGAGCTGATTGGGTGCGAAATTTTCTGTTCTGGAAAAACCTGGGATTTCACATGCGATTTTGATCCCCAAAACCACCGAATTGGATTTTCACATAAATATCATTTGTGCATCCTTGAGTTAGCTCTCAAATGCCCCTAATTTTGGCTCAATCGGAAATTTGAGCTAAAAGTTGCGGACACAACAGTGCCCAGAGGTTCATTGCCCAAATTTGACGTTTTAGTAACTCGAATTTGATGGGGTTTTGCTGCAAGACCTAAAAATACTAAAAATCATAAAAACAACACAAAACATTAAATTACAATGAAACTAAGGTATTAACATATGTAAGTTGAGGGCTTATTTCATAGGAAAATGAGCACTTAACGAATATTCAAGAATTTTACACTATTATGACTGGTTTTTGGGACCAATTGGCATTAACTGGACCGGCTGATCCTTAGTTTGAATGCATCCTATTGCACTTATAAAGAGGAGCAACGACTTGTTCAATTCTGGATGGCTCTTCGAGATGATTTTGTGGCACTTCGTGGTTCTATACTTCATCGTAGCCCTCTTGCCCATGTTGATTCCATTGTTAATGAACTGTTGGTAGAGGAAGTGCATTTCAAGTCACATGCAGGGAAAGGTATTCTCCCAGCTCCTACTCAGATTGTCCTGGCCGTTCCTTCTAAGTACCCTCCCAATGGTCAAAACAGATATCGTACTAGAGTTGCCATTGACGAGTGTAGTTTTTGCAAATAGAAGGGTCATTGGAAGATGCAGTGTCCTAAGTTGCTAAGTAAAGGATCACAACAAATTTCAAAGTCTAGACATTATCATACTGTAGCCACCACACCATCAGAAGAGCAGTCTGCTGCTACTTCTACACTATCTCTTATTATAGAGCAGTTGTAGAAGCTCATTTCTACTTCACAGCCTAATGCCTTATCAATTTCTCCTTCCATAGGTTTGTCCTCCTCAGCTCCTTCAGGTATATCTCCATCCACTTGGGTATTTGATTTAGGTGCTACTCATCATATGGCAAATGATGTCTCTCTATTCACATCTATATCCTCTACTTCAACCTTTATCTCTATTTTGGTTGCCAATGGTACCCCGATGTCATTGGAAGGCATTGGTTCCATTATTTCACCTCACCTATCTCTTTCTAATGTTTATTGTATTCCTCAGCTTGCATTGAATTTGATTTCTATTAGTAGCTATGTGATTCTGGATACTTAGTTTATTTTACTCCAACCTCTTGCTTTGTGCAGGATCCACATTCCAAGAAGCTGATTGGGACAGGCCATAGAGAGGGGTTTGTACGTGCTAGAAGAGCTTCGAGTTAAAGATTTTGCTAGTTCTAGTGTTGATTTATCTTCTTTTCGTTTAAGTCTAAATTCATCTAGTTTTTATTTGTGGCACTCACATCTTGGACATGTTTCTAGTTCTAGGTTGAGATTTTTGGCTTCTGTAGGAGCATTAGGCAATTTGTACTCTCATGATCTTTCTGATTGTAGTGGTTGCAAACTTGCAAAATTTTCTGCTCAACCTTTTAATAAGAGTACTTCAGTTTTGCTTGCACCTTTTGATTTAATTCATTCGGATGTTTGGGGACCAGCTCCTATTGCCACCAAAGGAGGATCCCAATATTATGTTTCTTTTATTGATGATCATACTTGTTTTTGTTGGGTTTATCTTATGAAGCGATGTTCTAATTTCATTTGCATCTATAAAATGTTTCGCGCATCGGTTCAAACACAACATTCCGCTGTCATTAAGTGTTTTAGGTGCGATTTAGGTGGGGAGTACACTTTTGTTGAATTTTACACTATACTCGCTTCTGATGGTACCATACACATATCTTCATGCACTGATACTCCTGAGCAAAATGGTGTTGCTAAAAGAAAACATAGACACATCATTGAAACTGCTCATTCTCTCCTTCTCTCTACTACTATTTCTAAGATTTTTTGGGGAGAAACGGTTCTCACTACCACCTATTTGATCAACAGGATTCCTAGTGCCGTTATTTCAGGTGTATCTCCTTATAAGAAATTATATGGCAAGGCTCTAGAATATTTTCATTTAGAAGTCTTTGGTTCCACTTGCATTGTCCTTCGGCCTCATGTTGAACGTTCTAAGTTGTCTGCACGATCTGCTATGTGTGTGTTTCTTGGCTATGGTGAGGGGCAAAACGGATATCGGTGTTATGATCCTCATACTCAAAAGCTTTATGTGTCTCGTCATGTTGTTTTCCTTGAGCACATTCCTTTCTTCTCTATTCTTACAAGTTCTATCATTTTATATAAGTCTGACATTGTTCATCTTGATCCCTTTTCTGAAAATGCTAACACAGACACTTCCGCTACTGCACACCTTCAGCCACCATTGCTCCAATCTTTGCTCCCCGTCCTCCAATTACTCATGTTTACTCTCGCAGGGACACAGTTGTTTCTTCTACAAGTACAAATTCATCTCCCTTGGCAAACTCTCCTTCATCTTCTGATCATGTGGATCCTACACCTTCTCGCTATCCCATGCGTGATCATAAGCCTCCTTCCCATCTTGATTCATATGTTCTTACATAAAATCTTGTTATTCATCTCCCTTTACTTCCTTCTTAGCTTCTATTAACTCTCTTTCTGAGCCTACTTCCTATAAAGAGACTACTCTTGACCCTTTGTGGCAACAACCTTGAATGAAAAGCTTCCTGCTTTGAATAAGACTGACACGTGGGATTTGGTGCCTCTTTCTCCTGGTCACACTGTAGTAGGTTGTCGTTGGGTCTACAAAATCAAAACTAAATCTAATGGATCTATTGAAAGATATAAAGCTCGTTTGGTTGCAAAAGGGTTCACCCAGAGACCTGGTTTTGATTATGAGGAGACATTTGCACCAGTTGCTAAGATGACATCTGTTCGCACCTTGATTGTAGTAGCTTCTATTAACAAGTGGATTCTCTCCCAAATGGATGTAAAAAATGCCTTTCTAAATGGGGCTCTCAAAGAGGAAGTTTATATGTCTCCACCTCCTGGTGTTTTCCATAATCATGGGGAGGGCTATAGACTACTGAAAGCCTTGTATGGTCTCAAACAGGCTCCACAGGCTTGGTTTGAGAAGTTCTCTAAAGTGGTTGGCTCCCTTGGTTTTCGTTCTAGTGATCATGATTCTGCCTTGTTTGTTCGTCTCACATCTGCTGGACGCATTCTTCTCCTTCTTTATGTTGATGATATGATTCTTACCGGAGATGACATAGATGGGATTGTACAGTTGAAATTAGAGCTGCACCACTAGTTTGAAATGAAGGATTTGGGACCCTTGCGATATTTTCTTAGCATTGAAGTAGCTTATTCTTCTAAAGGCTATCTTTTCTCTTAGTCCAAATATACAGCTGTTGTCGTCCAGAGAGCTCGTCTCATTGACTCTCGCACATTTTAAGACTCCTCTTGAACTCAATGTTCATTATACTTCTTCAAATGAGGTTCCCTTAGCAGATCCAACTCTATATCGCACTCTTGTTGGTAGTTTGGTGTATCTCACCATTACACGACCGGATATTGCATATGTTGTTCACATTCTTAGTCAATATGTCTCCTCTCCCACCACTATCCACTAGGCTGTTGTTCTTTGCATCTTATGGGTTTTTGTTCTTCTCATCTTATGTTATCTCCAGGGCACTTAACATCAAAGTTTATTCCTTTTCTCTACATCCGCTTTGGAACTTCATTCCTACTTTGATGCTGATTGGGCTGGAGATCCTACAAACCGCAAGTCCACTATTGGTTTCTGTGTTTCTCTAGGTGATTCTCTCATTTCCTGGAAAAGTAAGAAGCAATTTGTTGTTGCTCGCTCTTCTACCGAGGTTGAGTATCGTGCCATGGCCTCTACTACTGCTGAGATAGTTTGGCTTCGTTGGTTACTTGCTGACATGGGTGTCTCACTACTTGATCCCATTCCTATATATTGTGACAATAAGAGTGCTATTCAGATTACTCATAATTATGTCTTTCATGAACGTACTAAGCATATTGAGATTGATTGTCATCTTACATGTCATCACCTTCAGCATGGCACTATCACTCTACCCTTTGTCTCCTCTACTTTGCAATTGGCGAATTTCTTTACGAAGTCCCACACTATGAAGCGCTTCCAGTTTCTTCTTGGCAAACTCTCGATGCTCCTCACTGTCTCATCATGAGTTGAGGGGGGATGTTAGAGAATATATGTATTACATACTAAGGGTATTTTCGTCTTTGTATTGCTGCTAGGGTTATTTTATTATATATGTTTTGTCTTGTCTCATTGTAAGACAATGAGTATTACGTGAATAACAAAAGGGAGAGCAATAGCCACATCTCTTCTTCTTTCTCCTCAATTCTCTTTCTCTTTGGTTCTTTGATTAAGATGGGCTTATGCAAGACTATCAAGTTAAAGTGGTCTTGGGCCTAACTCACCCTAAAAGCTAGCTCAAAGGATGAGGGTTGCCCTCACACATATAAAGGCGACTTCCCCTTGGTATCCAAGGGATGTAGGACTATGCTTAATACTCTCCCTCACGCGCAACGTGCTCACTCAACAGCACCTGCCCCCATGATGGGCTTGGGACACACTGGGCCCGATCCATCCCTAGGTACCACCTAGCTCTGATACTAAGTTAAAGTGGTTTTGGGCCTAACTCACCCCAAAAGCTAGCTCAAAGGGTGAAGGTTGCCTTCACACATATAAAGGCGACTTCCCCTTGTATCCAAGGGATGTGGGACTATGCTTAACACCATCTTGTCAGGACATCCAAAATTAATTTCTTAAAAGGCAAATTCAACCATTTTGCAATATCACTAAACTCCTTCAGCCGGCCCTCAGATGCCACCAAATATTTGATACCCTACCGTACAGAATTAGTTATAGTTTCAATTTCAACAAGCCCAGCTTACACCAATAAGTTAGTAATATGTGCACAACAACGCACATGGAATAATTGACCCCCAACAGACAAGACTTTTTTTTAACTCCAAATCATCCTTAAGAAGTGGAATGGCGACGTCCATTGCTCTAGCATTATCAGTGATTATTGTAAACACCTTATCCTCTATTCTTCAATCTGCAAAACAATCACGTAGTGCATCAGCAATAATAACACCGCTATGAGGAGGAGGTACATTACAAAAATTCAATATCCTCTTCTGAAGGAACCAATCTGAGTCCACATAGTGCAAGTCACTACTATATATGACACTTTTTGCAAAGAGGTCCACATATCGATTGTGATGTTGACCTTATCAATTGTACTCAACAATGTCTTCAACTTCTTCTTTTCAATATTGTAAATTTTGAAGCACTCATTCTTCACCATTGCACAACTGATTTTTTTTCAATAGGGCGTGCATGTCATCATGAACTTATTAAAAGGGTCATGCTTCATCATATTAAAAGGATACTCATGGTAAAGTACCATCTGAGCAGCAAGTTCTCTGACTTTGCCAGGCTTAAAACTAAAATTTGACACAGTGCTTACATCACCAGCCACATCAGGATCAACAGTCAAAGTCTTTTGTTTCTTGTTGGCAGCAACATATAGGATACATGCTATCAAATGCCTACCCAATGTTGAGGTAGAACTTGAGCTAGAAACCGCAAACAACTTCTTACACCACTTGCATTGCGATTTCTTTATGCCATTAACTTCCACAATAACAAAGTCATTCCAAACTCCAGAAGTCTTCCGCCTCTCCTTCTTTTCATATGTCTTCTTCCTAGTATCTTCATTAGAAAGAGGACCTGTAGTTTGGGCTGAATCTACTACATTTTCACTCATACCATCTCCAGGTGAAGGGTTCGCAATCATCATATCTTCACCAATGTCAAAGATATTATCAACGAAGCCAACAACAACTTGACTTGTATTCTCCATTACTATTAAATTTATACACCTAGAATTTAATTTAAACCATCAAATTAAATTTACAATCCTTATGAATAGAATTTAATATAATTTAAATTTATACACCTAGAATTTAATTTAAACCACCAAATTAAATTTACAAACCTTATAAATAGAATTTAATCTAATTTATTTATTTATTTATTTTTTTTGAAGTGAACTTTCATTCTTTCATTCAAACCAATTCAGCTATTACAATGGTCAGAAAGAACAATGTCATTAAAGAAAGCAGGGTATTCTTCCATCCAGATTGTTTCTATAGGTGTCTGAAGTGCTGCCTTTGCCAACATATGAGCCGCTTGGTTTGCATCCCTTCTGATGTGCATCACAGACCAAGATTGAAAACTATGTAGCATGGTCCTTGAGACTTCAATCAAATTACCAAATTTCTGCCAAGAAGGGTCATCCTTTTGAAGAGCTTGCACAATCGTCAAAGCACCCTTCAAGAATAACTTTTGGTGGTCCCAGGTCTTTATCGAATTGTACCGCCTTCCACGCCGCATAAGCCTATGCAGAAGTTGGATCTAGTAGATACATTTGAGAGGAGTACATTGATGCCAACACTTTGCCCTCCCTATCCCTGACAATGACACCCACTCCCATAATTTTCTTGGATTTATCAACAGCCGCATCCCTATTGATCTTATACACGCCACAGGGAGGGGCATTCCAAAGAGGAACCACAAGATTAGGCAATGGAACTGCCTGATGTTTATCCTTCCAAACCGCTTCATAGAATTCTGCTCAGGCATTCGTTGCTTATTTGACTAGAACGTTAGGATGTATTAAATCACCCCCAAAAGCATTTGTATTGCGGCAGAGCCATAACCTGCGAGCAATTGTGACTAAGAGTTCAAAGTCTTCCTTATCTAGCTTGTGCATGAGCTCTTCTAGGACCTGAATAAAGTCAGAACCACCACTGGAGCACTTCTGAATGCTCTTAGGGCAAACACCACATACATCAGAGGAAGATGGACAACCCCACAAGATATGACAAATTGTTTCCTCCTCCACCTCACATATAAGACACAAAGGGTCACTAGTCACCTTCTTCTTAAAAAGGTTTGCTTTTGTAGGGAGCAAATTGTGACAAGCCTTCCAAAGGAAAACTTTCACCACACTAGGAACATTTAATGCCCACAGAGAATGCCACAAGGTTCTCAACTCCGCAGCTCGAGAGCTTTCACCTAAAGATTTTACAGATAACTTCTTACCCATATGATAAGCACTCTTCACTGAGAAATTTCCATTAGAAGATTCACATTAGATAAGTTTATCAGCCAGTGGAGTGGGGCATATAGGTATGGAACAAATCTCTTCAGCCTCTGCCGTCGTAAAAGTTTCCTTTATAAGGCCCAGATTCCACCCTCCCATATTTTCATCGAGAAGTTCCTTGACTTTTGCCTGCGAATCCCAAGTCTCGATGGGCGATTGCACCACATGAGGAGTGGGTTATGGGAGCCACTTATCCTCCCAAATCCGAATTGAAGACCCATCTCCTACCCTCCACACCAAACCCTGCTGGAGAAACTCTTTTGCTTGCTAGATACTTTCCAGGCATAGGGGGGTTTCTTTCCTAGAGCAAACTTTAGAAAGCATCCACGAGGATAGTACTTCTCCCTGAGAATTTGAGCAATCAAGGAATTAGGCTGTTGGAGCAAACGCCACCCTTGCTTTTCTAATAAGGCTTTGTTGAAACATTCCAGGTCTCTGAACCCCAAACCAACTAAAGATTTCGAGCGCCCCATTTTTGCTCAGCTCATCCGCGCAATTTTAGTATCATTCTCCTTTGATCCCCACCAAAACCAGAGCAGCAAAGAATTGATTTCATGGCACAAAGCTTTCAGCAATTGGAAAACACTCATGCAACACGTTGGAATGGCTTGGAGGACTACTTTAATAACAATTTTCCTTCATAAAACATATGCATTAAAAATAGTCTAATAAATATAATCTAATCAATGTATAACATAACATTAAAAATTTAACAATTTTCATTCATTAATCACAAGATTCAAAGCATAAAAAAATAATCTAATAAATTAAATAATTAAGGAAAAAAACTGAGTCATAATCGGGTTCATGTTGACAACTTCCAGACTTACAGTCTTGGACAATCGAAAACACAAAATCAAAGAGGCATTAGAAGACCTAGAGGTTGAATGGCAGTCCCCTGAACAAAAAAAAAAAAAGAAAAATGTTACGGGTACAAGGTATTTGAAACATAACTAACTTGTTCTTGCTTAGAAGTCTGAAATTCAGAATGCTCTTGCTCTCACAGTCTCACTTATGAAATTATAAAATTGAGAGCAAAAATATGTACAATATAAGGGACTCGGTAAGGCAAAAGAAACAATAGAATCAAGAGAGTCAGCTCAATCAGGACAAGCAAAGTCCAATACTCGAGTAGCTTATCAATTAGATCAAGCTGATCACCACTCATCTTTGCCATGGGCATGTGTGAGAGCAGTTGAAAATCACAAAATATGGGATTTGGCGGTGAGATGGGAGAGCATATCCGTAGCTTCTAGTTCGTATCTGACGACTATTATTTTGAAAATCAAACAAAATTTTGATGAATCCATTAGATCAAATGATATAATAAAATGGAAGGTTGGATTTCAAAGTGGAAGAAACGAGTACTTGAGATGAGAAAAGCTGCATTAAATGCAAACTTAAATTTTCCAACCCACTCAACATCTCAGCATTAACTGTGTAAGCATTAAAAAATTTCAACTGATTTGATTGAATCATCCAACTCCAACTCAATACTCTCCAGTCTTTACTCTTCAGTCTCCAAGCTTCAGCTCTTCGGGGGAGACGAGGTCACAGAGTTAACAAATTTGAAAAGCTGAAGAAGAAAGACTAAAAAGTTGAAAAATGAACAAAGTTGAAACTAACAATGCATAGAGAGACATTTCCATCCAACGGCCACCATTTAATTAATTTTTCATCTAACGGCTGAGATTAGGCTTTGAAAATTAATTTAATTTCAATTTCGAAATGGCAATGTTTAGAGAGGGTTTTTGAAAATTCTTTCCCTTGTGCCCGTCCCACGGTAAAACTGAAGCCAACGCATCCCACAGTTAATTTTGGTTGTTGCTTAAGAAATTATGTTTGATGATTTAATGAAAACCGTTAGATTAGTAAGCTCACGATATGTTGCCAGACACAAGATAATTAACCATGCGATAGAGCCTTACAGTTGCATTCCACTATTCCAATCCAACGGCCAAAATCTACTCACTCTTCATCCATCGGCCTAAATTTAGCATTGAAAAATAAAAACAATAAAACCCCTATCAGCCTCGTAAAAATTTATCCGCTACGCCCGTACCATGGTGCAGCCAAGGCACACGCAACTCCCAAGAATAATTGTAACCATTGGATAAAAATTTACTTATGATTATTCCTTGCCTATCGTTGGATTACATAGCTCACGATGAAGAAGATGGATTGTAGAACACAAGATAACAAGCTAGGTGGTATATGCTTTACAGCTATATACCACGCACATGATCCAATGGCCTAAATTGACTGGTTATTGATCCAACGGCAGAGATGATGCTTAAAAAAAAATTGAACCGCTATCAGTGTCATCAATCTCGATTTGAGTGGGGGTGTGCCAAAAAATGCATGTATTTTTTATCCCCTGTGCCCGTCCCACGGTGAATCTCTCGCTGACGCAGCTCCTAAAATCATCTTGGTCATTAGATAAAAAAGTTCTGATGATAATTAATTTAATGCCGTTAGATTAGTAAGCTCACAATAAACATGATGTAGTGTGATACAGATGATAATACTCTAGGTGGAATTTGTGTTACAGCTGTATACCACTTATGAGATCCAACGGCCATAATTTCTGCATTTCTGATCCAACGGTAGAGATTTGCTTCGAAAAATACCAAAGTCACTATACGATGTCAGTCTCGATTTGTGCGCGGGCATGCCAAAAGATGAGACTATTTTTGATCCCCTGTGCCCGTCCCACGGTGAATCCCAAGCTAATGCAGCTCTCAAAATCATCGTGACCGTTGGATTAAAATGCGCTTATGATGATTAATTTATTGCCATTTGATTAGTAAGCTCACGAGGAACAAGATGTAATGCGAAACTCATGATAATAAGCTAGCCGAGATATGCATTACAGCTGTATATCACATATGCGATCCAACAGCCAAAATTTGCTTTCTTATTCATCCAACAACCCATATTTTGCACAAGAAAACAAATAAAAATAAAAAGTAAAAACCAAACTCAGTGATTTTGGACCATTTCTTGGTCCTTAAAACGCTGCGTTTTAAGGACCAAGAAAATGGTCCTTGAAAAGGTGTGTTATACCACAAATCCACAATTACAAATAATGCAATTTTTTTTAAAAAAAAAAAAAATCTATATTAAAAAAATTTAAATAATTGGACTAAGTTTTTTAAAATGTATTTTAAGTAACTCTTTGACTATATTATATGTTAAAAAATTAAAAATGTATTAATATATTAATATTAGACTAAGTTTTTTAAAATGTATGTTAAGCAATGTTTTGACTATATTATATGTTAAAAAATTAGAAATGTATTAATATGTTAATGAGGTATATTTTGGAAGAGAAGGTTCGACATGAGAAACTTAAACATATTATTGATGAGCTATATAACATACTCTGCTTGGCAAGGCCAAAGTTCACAAGCAAAGAAGAGGCAAATGAAAGTCTCTTACAAGTGCCATTACCAAAGGCACTAATTATAGACTGAATTTGATATGTGATAATCTGAAGAAGGTTGGAGATATGATTGACCCATTTGTGTATGTGCACAAAGGTTCAATACTACAAGAAAAGCTTCCTGGGTAGGGGCTTCAAAGGACTTGTTATCTGAGTTGGTATTCTCTTCTTCGGGCTAGAGTGGTGATCAGCATAAAATCTCACATTTAGTTTTTGATGATAAAATTTTGGACGAGAAGGTTTGACATGAGAAACTTAAACATATTGTTGAAAACATCCAACAAAACGATGCTAAACTGATTGAGACTTTTACCATCTAGTACATGAGCCTGAAATCATTTTGTGTTTGGTTCGAGAAGTTTGGTGGCATCAGAAAACTTGTATTGAGTAAATTTTAGAAAAATGCAAATGGTTTGTTTCAACTGGATTTCATAATGATAGGTTATTCAAAAATTTGGTAAATATCAATGTTCCACATGTGATATTCTCTCCCAACATTTACTCTTTTTGCATTATAGAATAAATTTTCATCAATTTAGAAATTTCTTGAGATCTGATGTAATTCATCGTTCTGGTTGCGATTTCAAATAATGTTAATTGATCCTTGTGCTAAAGCAAATTATATATGTATGTGTCTTTATATTATAGATATGTTACATACTTACATATGTATCTAGTAGTCATCAGAATATATTGTACAAAGCTTGTGGCTATAAACATGGAGTTTTGTATTGAACTAGATTGTGATTCTGAATTATGTCTACACTATATACACAGTTCTAACTTTTGGGCGTTTGGGCTGTGATTCTGAATGATTATTACATAATCATTAATTACTAACTTCAAAATACTTTTAACTTATATCAATTAAGTTGTTTATTAATTTAGTAATACTAAGTTATTATATACTAATTGAATGATCAATATATATAGATACATGTTTTTATTAATATATATATAAGAATATTAACTAACATATATGATTACATGCTATTATGCTAATGATACTATGTTAATTAAAAAACATTAATATATTAGTTAATAGTTATGATAACATATAATAAGTTTGTAAAATACTATAATTAACAATAGTAGTTAGTATATATTATTATTGTAGACATATAGTAATAATATACATCACTACATGTATACTTTATAGTATACATTGTATCTAACTATCTAAGTATCTAGATACTTAATTATTTTATTAGTATAAATTTGTATACTCATGTGACAATTGACATTATATAATTTTATATAGTTATAGGCTTATAGCTTAATTAATTTGTAATTATATATATATCGGAATTAAAAAACTTATCATATTTGTGAGATTATCTATGATAATTATTAATTATAANATATAGTAATAATATACATCACTACATGTATACTTTATAGTATACATTGTATCTAACTATCTAAGTATCTAGATACTTAATTATTTTATTAGTATAAATTTGTATACTCATGTGACAATTGACATTATATAATTTTATATAGTTATAGGCTTATAGCTTAATTAATTTGTAATTATATATATATCGGAATTAAAAAACTTATCATATTTGTGAGATTATCTATGATAATTATTAATTATAATCATTAGATTGTATTAATCGTATGATTAAATGTTGATATTTATATCATATAAACAAGTCGAGTCGGTTGAGCTGGTTTAGTCAAGTCTTAAACGAGCCAACTTCGGGAGCCCTAAATGAGTTGGGTAAGCAGGTTTTATCGAGCCTTAAACGAGCCAGGCTCACGAGCCAAAAAACGGATCGAGCGAGCCGATCTGATCGAGCATTAAACGAGTTAGGCTCACAAGCCCCTATCGGGTTTTGTTGAGTGAGTTGGGTATGTATCACTAACTAATCGAGTTTGTTTGTACAGTAGTAAGCGAGTTTGTACAATACCGATCTCGAGTTCAGGTCGAGTTTAACCGAGCGAGTATCGAGCGAATTGTCAGACGAATTGGCTTGTTTACAACCCTAGCATTGTCACAAAAAACAATATGATTTGGAACTTTTTTTATTTTCATACATTGCTCCTCAGTGAAATCTTAACCAAAGTTATTAAAAATGATAGACAAACATTGCTAAAAGTCAAGAACAAAAATCTGGTAAAATAAATTCGATGGAGAGAAAATTCAAATTTTTGGATCACTTTCAGTCAACTTTGAGGATTGGAGAAAGCACGACAACAGAGTTTCTAGAAAATTTTGCTGCACCGGTGGTTTCAATTTTTATTGATTTTTTTTATTTTTATTGATTTTTTTTATTTTTATTGATTTTTTTTTTTTTTTCAGGTCTCCAAATAGCAATGATGTTGCTAGATTGCTAAAAATTGGCGAAAGATTGGTTTTCCAAAGATGCATTGGAAATTGAAAAATTGCTCAATTAAGTGAAAATGTATGTTTTTTGGTCCTTTCCATGAACCAACAATAATTTTCGAAGCAGTGGCTTCATATGATATGTGAATATTACACACTTTTTCTTGGTTTTCGGGGTTCTCACAATGACATTGATATTCTAGAACAATCTTTTGTGTTTTCCAAGCTGACTCAAGGGCATGCTCCTCTAGCCAATTACTCAATCAATGACCATAACTTTACAATTAGAATTGAAAAAAAAAAAAGCATAACTTCACAATAGGATAGTATCTTGTAGATGGTATATATCTACAGTCAACCTTTGTAAAGATAATTTCATGTACCCAAGGAAAACCTGCCAAACATCTTGCTGCAACCCAAGAGTCAACAAAAAAAAGATGTAGAAGGTGCATTTAGAGTGAATATGAACAAACCAATGAAACTCTCAATGTACAAGTTTCTCATGAGCGTACCGCTGGATTTGTGTTCATTCATTCATAAGCATATGAACTTTAGAGGCAGTCAAAGTCATTCGCAATCGGGTCTCATGGAACACTTGTGGCAATTACATGGTCAATATTAAAAATTACTAGTCTTAATGTATTTTTCAGCCTTTTCAAGCTTAATATAATTGTCCCGTCCATTAATATCATCTATCAAATATCAATTTTAAATTTTAAATTTTCTTTATTCAGTGAAGTTTCCCAAGAATTTATCTACTCAAAATATATCATAACAATGACAATCTACATTACCTGTTATATAAAGATTCTAAAGCAACCAAATGGTAGCTACCACCTGATCAATAAACATCATAACATTGCTTAAAATTGTTCCACACCAATAACAAGACATGATATAGATTTGCGGATTGTTTTACAAAAAGATGGAGGCCAAACAATTGCTTGCTCTTCAGAAATTCAGCTAAAAAGATGGTGTCCTTTGCCAGCTAAATCCCAATAACTTCAAGAAAAGCCAGCCCTGCATGATTTCTCCTAACCAGCAAAATCTATCAACAAACCACAACGATTCTGAGCAGAGGGCTGCCTACCCCAATAGAAGTGGCAACCAGCAGGAGGATGATACACAGATGGCTTAAGGTAATGACAAAAATATATATCCTTGCTCCCCCGTAGTCCAAAGAGGCAACAAGACAGCTTCTCAGAATCACCAAAAAAGTATGGCCAGTCAGCAAATCCGGACTCCAGCAAAAAACACTTTCACCATCAAACCAAGAAAGAGGAATATCACAAACAGACAAGTCCATGAATAGCCAAGCATAAGGTCTTCTGTGAGTCCACTTTCTCAACATGTATGTATAAAGAGAGACTAATTCAGTAAAAAGTACGAGGGGGGACTAAGGAAGTTATTCAGCAGTGGGCATTCTTCCATATTGCTATCAACATAAAGTTAGCTGTAAGTTCAGTAGACTGAACTGACCATGTTTCCAGTAGACTGAACTGACCATGTTTCTACAATATACTCCCTCAAACAACACAAATGGCTTGAAACAGCCAGGAATGATATCATTTCTTCTTCAGTTCATCAGCATTATCCGGTGATTCGGTAAAGCTTTGTCTACATCAAGAAAAACAGCAGAATTACCCACATGACAATGGAATAATTATCATTAGTCAGAAACTTCTTTATCACTTAGAGAAACGTGTAAAACTTAAGATTCCATTCATTCAAGCAACAAGTATTTTTAAACTCTCCTGGATAGCACACTTGAAAACTGCAAAATTAACAATCAATTCAGGAATCCATTTATAAATTCAAACTGGTGAGAAGCAAAATCTGATAAAAAGAATGATGAAAATGAAATACAGGCATAAAACCAGATCATTCCTTTTAATCTGTAAAGCTGGGAAAAATAAAGCAATATAACCAAGTAAGTTTTCTGTCAGACAATAATAATTTAAGAAAAAAAAAACTATCATATGAAAGCATTAATCCAAGCAAAGCTCAGTTAATTGTGGAGACAAGAACAAAAAGAAAGGATGCACACCCAGACACAGGCAATGCCGCATTGCATTACTAAACCCCACAGATATTTTAGACACTCCAAAGCAGAACAAACACAAACTAAAACCAGAGTAAATTATTACTATCCTACAACCAGCAAATCATGACCACAACTGTTGCAGAATAATTATATTTAAATGACAAAATCACATGAAGATGATGAATCCAACTGTTCCAGTGACCCAAAAAATCCTAACTCTTGGGCACTAAAGCCCTTTGCAAGGTCAAAGCATATATGCATCGAGAGTCAAACCAACAATATGGACATACTATAAACAAAACTTATCACATTTCTGAAAGCTCATTTTGTTCCATGCAACCTTTTTGCCATAGAAAAAAAAAATCAGATTTTTAATGTACAACAATATGTCACTATGTAAATACAAGAACCAAATTCTCACTTCAGTATAGCTAAGAAACTTATGTTAATATAGCCAGGAGCATCTTCTTTGCCAACCACATACTGACATACGCATCAAATGCCTGATTAATGATGAAAAAAGAAATAAATAAACAACTAAGAAAGGAGCTTATCTAGAAGCTAACAATGCCTAAACACTACCATAGTGCACAATGAAATAAAAGTATGACCATTCAGCTCTATGGTGGACTTTGGGATGGCAAGGAAGCTCCTTAACTTGGGATAATACCACGAGTTGACACACCTGGTCAATTTTTATCCTTAAATTTATTAAAAATACAGCTATTAGTGTATTTTCATTTCTCCAAGCTTTTATACATTATAAACATATCCCACAACCCACCAGATCTAAAAATATCACACTCACACTCCACATCAGACAACTTTCAGTGACATAATCTGCAACTAAGGTGAAGCACTAATCCTATGTTTTATAAATCTGAGTATGGATTAAAGGAAAGGACGATGCTTAAAATTAGCTCTATGCATAGGCACTTCTAATCAATGCCCAACCCTTTTACGTCATTCTTTTTGATACCCGCACATAGATTGAAAGACCAAAGACTTGATCCGCAACCCCCATTAGATGGAACAACATGGGTCCTGAACAATTAGAAGAGGGAAAACGCTGCGCGGCTGCTGAACAGAGGGGACGTCCAAAATTTGCTCATCACATCCAAGCCCACCACTCAAATTTCACACATTTCACACTACCCACCACCACAGTGCAAATATTGGCTTCAAGGGAGACAGAAACAAAACAAACAAGCTCAACAATGGAAACAAATAGACAAATAGAGAGGAAAGCAACCCACCTTCAACTGACCGAGAGAGAGAGAGAGAGAGAGAGGAATCATGGCTTCAATGGAGACCCCAACGATTCCTCTTTGAGGTTAGACACATTTTTTGTTGCAGCAGACGCAACAATGGTAATTCAGATTTGTTGAATCACTGTAGCAGAATGTTGCATTTGGTGAATGGGAAGAGAAGCTGCAGGAAACATTTTTTGGCCTTCATTGGCTAAATATACAGAAGCCACTGCTTTTGGTGATACTGCTGGAGATGCTCTTAGGCATATAAATCGGCTATGTATTCTAACATGACAGCAATTTATTGGAAAAGAGTGAAGCATGTAACAGCCTTATCACAACAATTTTTCACCATAGCCGTGGATTATTCCAAGCCCAAAAGCTATATGATGAAGTAATAAGTGCACGCGCTAGTAAGTATAGAGTTTGGATTCTCCATCTTGACTGAGAAGTTTATAAAGGGCATAAGACAAAGAAACATATATATACTTCAGATGACACATGCTGCTAACATTGAAATAACTTGGCCTTCATTCAACATATCACATTCAACCCAAGTAAGATGTAATCCAATTTCTATAAGAGTCTTTTATCAATAAATATTGAACACTGATTCTAACACTTCCCCAGTTCAGAGCCTCGATTTTTTATTTTTTTTTTGCTCTTACCTTAATGAAGATCTCCCAGTCATATGCAGAGAAAAGTATGTCAAACGTGAACTCATCAAGGGGTATACTAAAGAAGAAAATACCTCTGGCCAATCCCTTCAATTATTCAATGCAGTTGCAACATGTTTTGGTTGTTATTCAGAAATGACTGAAGACGTGTTATATGGAATGTAACTCTACAAAATACATCATGAGAATCACTGGCTTATCATGCTGCTAGGCACTTGAGCCTTCAAGTTATCAATAGTAGGAAGAGGAATCAAACTACAAAACTTGCTTTAGCAGCTCAGCTTTTCAACACAAATGAATTCACCCATCATGATTAAGCAACAGCTGCTAAACAATTCCTTTAGAGATCCTGTTGGACAAATTAGAAACAAGAGCATAGTTGTTACTCTTGTAGCATGCAGTCGTGAATGCTGCCAAAGTCACACGATCCGCATTACGGTCCTTATCTAATAATCTATAAAAGAACAATGCTGCTATGCCCACTTTCCCCTCACTACAAAGCTTCCTGACCAAGGTCTTAACTGTCTGGATCCAGAGCCTTTTGTCTAGCCTTTCTAATATGATCATGGCAGTAGCAGAATCATCTATTTTGCAATACTCATAAGCCAAGGTCACCCGAGTAACTTCACATGGGGATAGCCCCTTGTCTATCATGGTATCATATAACCGGTGGGCCTCATCCAACTTAAACCCTTTGCAAAGCCCACTTATAAGAGCACCATATGTGATACTGTCCGGCGTACAGCCATGATCAATCATCCTATGAAAATACTTTACAGCCGAGTTAACATTTCCAACCCTACAGTACCCACATATCATGGATGTATACGTCCTCTTAGTTGGAACCAGGCCTAGCATTACGACGTCTTCAAAAAGATTCTCACTCTCTTTCAATCTCTTTTGCCGACAAAAGGCAGCAATCAGTGTGGTATATGTATGAATATCAGGTTGAATGCCACCTTTGACCATCTTATTGAAAAACACCAAGGCATGCATAGTATCTGCCCGTTTACAGTGCTCAGATATAAGGATAGTATATGTGACTCTATCTGCACGCAAACCACAACGAAAACCCTTCTTAAGCAATTTATAAGCCTCATGAACCCTTCCCCTCTTGCAAAGGCCATCAATAATTGCATTATATGTACATATATTAGGTGTGAAACCTTCATTATTCATTACTTTCATCAACTCATATGCTCTTCCGAAATTCCCTGCTTTACAGTGCCCATCAATGAGAGTAGTATATGTGTTGGTGTTGGGGACCAATCCCTGTTCTTTCATTCTGGTTAACAACATCTCAGCACGGTTCAACTTGTCCTCTTTGCAATACCCACTAATCATGGCTGTATATGTATGAACATTTGGCTTGTGATTGTCACTCCGGACAAGTTTCAGAAATAGTCTAAAAGCCTTCTCAGTCCATCCCTTCTTGCAGAGCCCATCAATCAATGCTGTATGAGTATACACATTAGGTTTCCAACCTTTCCTAACCATTTCCTCCAACATTTCAAATGCTTGCTTAATACTGCCCCTCTTGCACAACCCATGAATCAAAGACGTGAAATTAATCACATTTGGCATCAAACCCATCTCAGTCATCTTATCGAAATACCAACAAGCTCTATTCACTAAACCATTCTCAGAAAATGCACTGATAACTGAAGTAAAAGTCGCATTATCTAGAACAAAGGCTCTCTTAAGCATTTCACTCAACCACCTATCTGCCTCCAAAATTCTACCCATCCTACAATAACCAATAACCATCAACTTATAACTGCAATGATCAGGAGACACCCCTCTCACACACATTTCCTTGAACATGTTCTCGACATATTCAACCAGACCCATTTCACACCCAATGTGAATCACACAATTTAACGTGCAAGTACTTGGTGCCAAACCTTGATTTCGCATCTCAATAACCATATCAACAGCCTCCCTTAACCTCCCAATCTCAGCAAAACTCCTAACCATACACTGCATCACTTCATGAGCCCTCTCCATATTCCCATTACCAATCAATGATGTGGCGCATACTATATAAAGCCGCATAAAATGGCGAAACTTGGCAAACCCAATTGCCCAGTAAAAGAAACTCAACGCCACCATTGACCCCGCCTCAGTGGTGAGTGAAGCAACAACTGTAATGGCCTGTTCTTGGGTCAACAAATCAGCATCCAGCTGAAGATTGAGCTTGGGAGGCGATATTCTCACATGTGGTTGTTGGTAGAAAGACTCACAGACCAATGCACAGACTACTCTGACAAGAGAATTGGATTGTGCTGATAATGACGGTGATGAAGAAGTGGGGAGTGCTGGAGTAGTGCCAGGGTCATGATCATGGTGGTAGGAACATAGTGCCCTGAGAGGGGTGTAGAAGAGAGAAATGGGGATTGGTATGGCACACCGTACACCTCCTGGCCCCTGCCACAAGTATCAAAAAGGTACTTCAACTTCCAACGTAAAAATAAGAGCTCAGTCCATATCGTAGCAAGCTTGAAATCTCACAAAAAAATATTTGAGCATCCAGTTTCATTTTTATAAAGCTGGAAATGTGTAACAGGCAATACTTTTTATATTTTTCAACCCCTCTAGATATTAATGTCTTTCAACGATGTCTGTAGAATTTCCAAAAGGTTGTTATTTGGACCTGAATAGTAGGTGATAACCAATCAAATTGACCTAGGATTCAAAAGATTATAAATAATTCTCAAGAAACCTATGAGGAAGATTATAAGCAAAGGAAAAGGTACCACAGGATTTCCTTGGAAGAGTATATGTGGGTCTATCTTGAAGGGCTGCATGGGGAAGAATTTTGACTGTAGACAGTTTACGTAAGAGAGGAATATGCATAGTGGATTGGTGTTGTATGTGTTGCAGTTATTAGTTTAGTCAGTAGACACCTTTTATTCTGTAGTTCAATAGCTAGAGAGTTGGGTATAATTTGTTAAAGACTTTTTTTTTTTAATAATTGGCCCCAAAGAAAGGGGAAATGAGAAATTCGAACTAGTAACCTCTGCTTCATGAGGCATGGTCCCCATCCGATTGAGCTACCCCTAATTCTCTCCTTAATAGCTATATCACTCCTCTATAAAATCACGTACACTGATTAATAGCAAACAAGGAAAATCCTTCCTCTTCCAAAATCTTTCACTCTGGAAGAACTTTACCAAACAAGGAAAATACTTCGACTTTGAAGAGGAAGTATTTCCTAGTTTGCTATTAATCAGTGTACGTGATTTTATAGAGGAGTGATAAAGCTGTTAGGGAGAGAATTAGGGGATTTTACATAATTGAGGAGAGAATCAAGGGATTTAAATCTATCAGGAAAGTGAACCATAAAATTAAAACTATCAAGGTCAGCTCATAATTCGGAATGCAATTCCCATGTCTTATGCAGAAAATGTGCAAAGAAAGGAAGATTTGGACTTCCAAAGGAGTTGAACATAATCGAGTTCTGTCTAAATCTTTATTCAAAAAACATATAACAAGATCATATAAAGACATTTAAAAACCCAAAGCAAAGCCAGAAGTACTAAAACTTCCCCACCTCAAGGGCAGCAGGTAGACACTGGACGTGGTTGAGCCTTTGCCTGTGAACTTTATGGGAAACAAAGACAAGAATAGCAGGAATATCTGTCAGCACACCCTTTCGAATTCGAAACCCAGTTGCAGTGCAAAGACTAACTCGGCACAAGATCTTGCTGTGAAATGCCCTAGTGGTCAACAGCTCAAGCAAGGTGGTAGCTTGCTTGCCCTGTTGGCAACCCCCCCAGAGTTTCAGGCAGCACCCCCTTTTGAAGGTTTCCAAAGTAGTTTGCCCTATCTTCTGCCGCATCATTTAATTGACTTGAAGTAGGCCATGAGAAGTAGGCAGCACTGCTCTCGGAATGCTGAGCACCTGACACAAAAGGTTGGAGGCGGCAATGGACATGATAAAGGTAGATTAGGATGACTGCAGTAGTTCCTTTCCAAATCTAGAGCTGATTCCTCCGATTGTGTTGATCCCGAGTGATGAAATCTTAAATCCAGTCTGGTCCTTTCCATCTTTCAGCTCTCCTACAAATTTATAGTCATGGAACTCCATGAAATTACAAGGTTCAAATTTAATATTTATTTATCAAGTCTATCAGACGATATTGTTGAATTATGCCAACAAATTATAGACAGCAAAGAAATATGATTGTTAAACACTAAATTAACAAATATAAAACAAATAGACAGCTACAGGAGAACTAAAAAAAATCCAATTAATCCACAAAGATAATAAAATTGGCAAAAACAAATACGGACTAAAAAAAACTTAATCCAAATGTAAAATCTAAGAAGTTAAAGAAAATAAGAACCCAAATTAAGAGCACATGAGAGAACCCACAAGCTCTTCCTACACAGAGAAGCTTCATGCTCTCCAACTTCCTCTCTTAGGGACGATACTAATACGAGCTGTGAAAGTCAATAAGTAGACAATTTTCTACACACTTAAAAGGAAGCGGGAAGCCAACAACATTTGAGCACGTACCCAAGAAAGAAAAACATACAATAATCGACATCTCTACCGTCTTCAAAGCTCAAGTAGGAAACAAAATTTGTTAAAAGGTATATGAGAAGTGAGCCCGCTAGAAAAGGAAAAAAAAATGGAAATGTAATGACACAAATGCAGACCCAGATAGGAAAACATAAACTTTTCATGGCAAAAAGGACAAGTGAGATAAAGACCGAAGGGTTCAATACTGTGTACAATGAGAGAAGAAATATTAAACCCAGAAAGCAAAACAGACCAAATGCACAGCTATGGCGAAAGACTAGATAGAACATACGAAAAAAATGGAACTTGAAGGCTTATTTAGACAGAACTCACCGGTCAGCAATGGTGGAGCTGTGACGGAGGACTCAAAGCAAAGTCTCTTGAAGATTCTCATGCCTGCAGAAATGAAAGAGAGAGGGAGAAGTATTCTTGGAAAGAGAGAGGCTTAAAGTATATATATAATATACTTTGGTCGGTTCGGGTTCCAACCCGACCCCTAAAACCGACTGTCCACCTGACAAATTCAAAACTTTGGCTTACATTTCGACCCCCGACCCGAAGCCCACTAATATTGTATGCGGGCCTTCAGTTTCGGTCGGGCCAGTTGGCCTGCCGACTTTTCTGCAATGCTGTAATGAAGTAATTCATTATTTTCTTTGTTTCCTTTTTTTCTCTAACCTTAATGAAGATCTCCCAGTCATAATTATGCGGAAGCCGGGAGAATAAAAGTGCTCATTGCAGATGAAGGCATTGCAGCTGCAGTGGATTTAATCAGTATAGTACAGCCAGCCTGAGACAAACTTTTTGTTATGTAAATGCGTAAATGCGTAATAGATCTTGTAACACGCCTCTCGACTGAAAAAGAAGTTAGATCTAGCTTCTTGTTCTTACCTATTATTGCTAATTTGTGAGAATTTAGAGGATTCTTGGGCCTCTTGTCAAACACGAAGTTTGGAGATAAAATTATGAATACCTTTTATTCATGAGACTTGACTTTAAATAAAAAAATTACATGACTTAAAACCTACTAGGAGACGAACGTGCTCCAATGATAAGTTCTACTGCAACTAAACTTAGGAGTTAGAGACATAGGAACATTGCACTTATTCTCCCCCATCTTTACATTGCATTAGGCGTAAACTACTTAAACAAATAGAACTTAAAGAAAACAATACAACTTGGATTCTAACTTGAATTAAAAGACTACTCTTGACTTGAATTAAAAGACTTGGACTCCTAGAAGAAATAATTCACTTGGATGCACTAAGCAGGCGGCATGTTGTCATCCCTTGGACCCCAATCTCATAACAGTTTTGGCCCGCCATCCCCGATTTTTCCCAGAATCTTGTCTAGAATATCTTGAAAGGCTACCTTTTTGGATTTTCTCAAAAATTAGAGGGAGGACTAGATATTTAGAGGATGTTGAAGTAGGTCTAAAAGGGATGATACCTTTGATGCTATTGATCGTAGAGCCAACCATATTTTTGCTAAAGAGAATTGAAGATTTGGAGTTATTTACTGCTTGGCCTGACCAACTACAATAGGTGTCCAAACAGGATTTAATAATTGTGGCCTCTAAGGAAGTTGCTTTAGCGAAAATGATAAGGATACGTTTGGGGACCTCATTTAACTCCATCCAACTCAATTCTTTTCTACAGTTAACTTTTTCTACAACTCAAACTTATTCAACCCAACTCAAAAAATAATATAAAAAATTATATTTATACTAAAAAAAAAAATTATGAAGGGCTGGCCGAGCCACCCCTAAATAGCGATTGTGGGTGATTCAAAAACTACAAGTTTTTTTTTCTTCATTTTTTTTTTAGAATTTTAAATATACTTTTTTATTTATTTTTAATTTTACTTTTTCCAAATATATTCACCTACTCAAAACATTTTTTCTAAACTATCCAAACATAATTTCAATTTTTTTTCTTCTCAATATCCGTGAAGTCAACAAAAAATCGAATAAAATCGAACACCCAAACGAACCCCTTGAAGGTCATCCGCAAAGAGGAGATGGGTTATGGGAGAGTAATTTCGAGCTATTCTTATCCCCTTAAGCAGATCAAGAGACTTTTGTCTATGTAAAAGTTGGGATATGACTTCTATTCCAAGAATAAAACGGAAGGGAGATAATGGATCACTTTGTCTCAATCCTCAAGCAGGAGTGAAAAGACCAAATGGACTGCCATTGATTAAAATGGAAAAGAATGGAAAAATGATACATATACAAATCCAGTTTATCTAAGTAGAGTGAAACCCAAGCTTTGTGAAGATGGCTAAAAGAAAACTCCCTTCCATACAACCAAATGCCTTCTCCATATCAATTTTGATGGCCATAAGACCACCCCTACCCTTTTTTAGATTTTAGAGAGTGTAGAAGCTCATGAGCTAGAATGGAATTGTTCTGAATATTCATGGAGGGGACAAATACCGACTGATAAGGGGAAATGAAATGATGAAGAAAATCTTTGAAACGGTTGGCTAGAATTTTAGAAATTATTTTGTAGATGATATTACAAAGGCTGATAGGTTTAAAATGATGGACCGAAAAAGCCCTGGGCTGTTTGGGAATGGGAGCAATAAAAGTGTCGTTTTGCTCCTTTACGAGATGATTTTTCTTGAAAGAATTTCAGTAGAAGCTGTAGAACAAGTTTCAAAAACAAAAGCATTTACATGTATATATGAAACCCTAGAGAAAAAAATTGAAACTTGTTAAGAAAAAAAGAATAAAATCAAAAGTGTACAATAAATGAGTGCTATATTTATATAGTGCGTTTGAATTTACATTTGTTGGATTAGGCCTTTGACCATCTCATCTGAAAACCAATTGATATTTAGTGAGGGAAGTCAAAGCCTTTTATAACATTCGAAATCGTACCCCGTAAGACATGTTTTAAGAGTCATCTACATGAGAGTGGCACTGTTTTACCCCAACAATCCCTCCCTCAATGTGACCCTCCCGCAACTAGAACCTATGACCCTGGCTCTGATACCATTTGTTGGATCGGGCCTTTGACCATCTCATCTAAAAACTTTGTTAGTTTTTTTGTGTTGGCAAATTCGGTGCTCAAAATAATTTATGTAATTTGAGACTTTTTGGACAAAATGAAGTTGATTTTACTTGATCTCGTTCGAATGGGATCTACTTCGTTCAACCGGATATACTTTGAAGAAGCAAGAGAGAAGTCCGTTCCAAATGCCGTTCCAAGTGTCGTTCGACCAACTAGCTTTCCAATCTTCCAATGAAGCCCGTTCCAAGTACCGTTCGACCGGCCAACTGCTTCAGAGTTCCAGAATGCTCCATTCCATCCACCATTCCAATCGCCCGTTCAACCGGGTCTATTTAAGTCTACTTAGAGAGCCTCGCTCTATTACTCATTCCAAGAGTCGATCGAATGCGCCGCATGAAGTAGTTCTGATTTTCAACTTTTAACCTAGTTCCGTTCGAACGGTAATTTCAGCTCTGACCTAGTTGGACTAAAATGATCATAACGTTTGATTCCGAACTTTGATTAAGGCAAATTGATGGCATTGGAAAGATAATTCAAAATTCAAGTCAGTATTTCATGAAAAAATTTCAATTCCAACGTTTAGGGGGTCAAAACGTGTCGCGAAGAAAAGAAGAAAAATATGGGCGGAATGGCATAATTGTAATTTTTGGATAACCAACTTTATGAGTTTAGGGCTACTTTTTTCAAGTCTATTTAAGGACTTTTGGAGCACGAATTTTGTGGGGATTGGTGGCAATATTTTTAAGGATTTAGAGGTTATTTTATTTGTGCTAAGAGAGGTTTAGGCTTGTTTAGAGCAATCATATTGTTCCTCTCTTAGACTTTTTGCAATCTCTATTTACGACACTTGAAGCCTATCGAAGTTTTAGTAAAGGAGATTATTAGAAGAACTTTCCAAAGGTTCTGGGAGAACTACTATGGTAGCGGACAAGTGGGTCACTTGTTTAGTACAAGTGTGTGTCTCTCACAAAAGTTTTGTAAGTATGAACACCTTGTAATTTCTTGTTCTTCTATAATGCATTAATTTCCTGGGTTTGGCTACCCCAGAGTGGTATTACTTTTGACAAATTCTTCAAAAAATTTTCACTTCGTAACCAAAATATTGTGTCGTGTGCTTATTGCTTTCATAATATTTTGTGTGGTAGCATATTTTTAAATTCTGCGTTTATTTGTCATACACCTATTCAACCCTCCTTCTAGGTGTTATTTGGAGTCTGTTTATTATTTTTCAACATTTACTTACAAAGAGATTGGTTTGTGAAATCTTTGACGCCGAAATAGAGAGATATTGGAATGGAGGCTGTGCAAGGTAATAGCGAATGAGGTTACATAAAGATAGAGAGGACAAGGCCTTGTTTTTAGTTTTAAGTCCTTTTACTTTTTTTTTTTATTATATAATTTTGCCCCTTTTACTAATTTAAAATTTATTGGAAACCAATTTTGAAATGAACTTGATGTGAAGCTTTGAACGAACAAGAGGCCATTTTTGCTAGCAAATTGTTTTATGTCTTTTTTATTATTATTATTATTATTATTAAGTTAAAATGCATTAACAAATAATTCAAACTTTAAAATAACAAATTAATCAAAATATAAAATATTTTTCATAGTAATGCTATAAATCACGATTTATCTCATCATTATCCTATTCTCCTAGTGTGGCAATGTCTTGTTAAAAATATAAAATATTTTTTAAAGTAAAGGCTGATTTAAACTATCATATCAGTAAGAAATAATTTTCTTTTTTTGATGGGAAATTCCTCCAAGACAAAGCCACTACATGTACCCACTCTTGTTGAGCAAACCCAAAACCCGTACAAAGCGCCCCTTCCACATGAATTGGGTAAGACTTCGGCTTCGGGGGCGGACATGGCCCCAATAAATTGTTTGCACCCAAATGTAAGGAAGGAAGATATTCTTATTACTTGATGATATACAAGAGAATGTTCAAGGCATTATATACACGAAGGTGACAGAAGATAAATGGAATACAGAACATTACAAAGGGGAAGGTTGTAAATACATTTCCATAGAAAACTAGGTGCTCGAGCGCAAGGGATTTTTTTGATGCGCTTGAGCCCCTTGAGAAGGGCGCTCGAGCAGCCTACTCTTCTTCAGTAGCTTTGTTTCCCTTGAATTCAGATTTGAATAGTTTTGGTTGTTTTCCAACCTTAAGCCCTGAAAACACTAAATAACATAAAAACAACACAAAGCATTATATTACAATGAAGCTAAGGTATTAACATATGCAAGTTAAGGGCTTATTTTGTGGGAAAATCACCACTTAACAAGGTATAAGTTTAAATCCTAGATTTTCTCTAGTTATGTGTTTTGAGATTTTATGATGTTTAACCCTAGTGTATCTCTATGGGTTAACTATGTAGGTTATTAGAATGCTCTTTAAAACCCTAGAATCCTATGGGTTGCTTATGGGCTATTTTAATACTTGTGCTTTTAAGTGTTATGAGTGTTAAGCTTAAAGTATGAGTGTATAGTCGTTAATGTTTTAGCAATGTCATTATGCAGCAGGCATTGCTTAAGCATTTAGTTTAGAAGAAAGTTGAAATTGTCAAGCGGATTTGTAAATATTTATACTTACTGAGAATAATACCCCTTTTAAATGTTTTTTGTTTTAATGTTTAGTAAATGTTCTAATTTACTAAACAAAAAAAAATAATTTTAAATGAGTTTGAAGAAATGATATGATTGTTAAAGAACGAACCGATGATATTTTGTGATAATATGCAATTTAATGCTTTCAATACTTTCATGAGATTTATGAATATTTAATTTATTTATTATGGTAAATTTATTGACATATTGAGTTTTATGATGTTTCATTGCTATTAGTATTTGAGAAACGAAATATGGCAAAAATGTTTATAATATTATGAGTTTATGTAAGAAAAGCATGAAAACAAGCATTGCCTTGATCACGGGAGTGATACCGTGTGTAAAAAGCCTTGATCACGAGGATGAAGCCGTGTGTATATAAACCTTGATCACAGGGGTGAGACCGTGTGTAAAAAGCTTTGATCATGGGGGTAATACCGTGTGTAAACAGTCTTGATCACGAGGTGAAATCATGTCTATTGAATTTGAAGAGCATGATTTATATGATGTTTATGAGATTGATATTAATTATACTTATATGCTTGTATTCGCCAAAAGGGGTTGAAACGCTTGTGTATGTGTGTAACTAAGTTATGATGATTTGTGTGATGTTTTACAACATAGTTTATATGGACTTTATTATAGATGTATTAGTATACACATGAGATTGAATGGATCAGCACATATGTATATTCTTACAGCTAGATGCATATAAGATTTTATGATTTTTTTGCTTAGACATACTTGTATACTTGTGTTTCACCAAAAGGAGACGGAATGCCTGTATATGGGTGTAGCTGAGTTATATAATATACTTATGTCATAGATGAGCACGTATGTGTATACTTCCAAATAGAAGATTGAAATATGCTTAGACATACTTAGTTATTATTATATTTCAAATGCTTTTATGACTACAGTGTTTACTTTATCAGATGCATTATGTTTTAAAAATAAATGTCAAACCTTAGTAGCTGTTATTATAAACTCTTATAAACTAACTCTTCGGTTCATTGCGAAAAGTCAGTGGGTCTTTATTCACTGAAACTGTTGACTCACACTTTTTCTTTTCTACCTATGTAATCATGGATGATCTCTATGGTTGAATAGATGTTGATATAGGTTCAGAAGGTGTTGATGATGATCCTGTGGCCTACTACTTGGGCTATTACGATTGACGTCGTGGGGATGTTTCATCTTTTGTTAGATTGTGTTTTAGTCTATTCTTTTGTACATCATTGTGATGTGTTCACAAACATTATTGATGTATATTTGACTCATATAGCATGTTGATACGTTTATATATGCCATTTTTTCTATATGTCACAAGTTAAACTTTAATCATTAGCATTATTTTCTGTCAGCTCTATTTTATGTTGTTTACTCCAATAGTATATGCTTCCGCTCAGTTTGTATTATATGTGTTATGTAACTCTGATGTAATAGATGTAATCTCATGATATGTTGTGAGATATATGTATGGCAAAGGTTTTCTATTACCTATGACGATTGATTCAGTTCATAATTATTATTATATATATAATATATATAATATATATATATATATATATATATATATATATATATATATATATATATAATATATATACCACTAAATTGTAATTATGAATCGGGTCGTCACAATATATGTTTAATGTTAGTATGATAGTATATATTTTAAACAAACTAAAATATGAACTATCAAGTAATTATACTTATAAGCTTATAGCTTAATTGTATTATAACACTACTTTATTTATGATTATAAGTTAGAACAAACGCATTGTTAATTCAAATTCATTTCATTTGATCTTATATAAATACATTGTCATTATTACATACATTCATACGTACATTAATGAACTATATATATTGTATTAGTATGAATTTGTATTATTGTATACATAACAATGTGTGACATTTATAGTGTTATAATATTATACTATAATTATGAATTATGAATCATATCATATGATTATAAATTATCTATAATAATTAAGAAGTATAATAATTATGAATAATCATTATTCTACTGAGTATATATATATATATATATAGTACATATGACCGAGCTAACGAGCCGAGTCAGGCAAATCGGTTGGGTCGAGCCTTAAAACGAGCCAAGCTTGCGAGCCCTTAACGAGTCAAGTGAGTTGGTTTGGTAAAGTCTTAAACGAGCCGGGCTCGCGAGCCCTAAACAAGTTGGGTGAGCTAATTCAGTCGAGCCGAGCTCGCGAGCCCCAAACAAATTAGGTGAGCTGGTCTAGGCGAACCTTAAACGAGCTAGGCTCGCAAGCCCCTATCGGGTTTCATCGAACGAGTCGGGTATATATCACTAACTAATCAAGCAGGTTTGTGCAGTAATAAACGGGTTTGTACAATACCGATATCGAGTTCGAGTCGAATTTTACTGGGCAGATATCGAGCGAACTGTCGGACAGACTGGTTTATTAACAGCCCTAAATACAATCTTAACAATGTGTAAATAAGCTCTTAGGCATTCTACCCATGCAAGTCGGTTTTCAAGGGTGAGTTTTACTTAAGGTTCGCATTAGTTGCAAATGACTAAATTTTGTTAGAGAATATTTTTAAGAAAGTGGAAACTTAAACATTTTTAACCAATTCAATTTTGAGATCACTTATTAAAAAAAAGGAAAATGCTAGATATTATAATTCTATCCAACATTCATCTAACAAGGGTGACGTGGCACTCTAAACCAAACTTTTGCTTAATCATTGTTAAAGAAAAAAAAATCAAATAATAGATTGGAGTGCTATCACATCAACATTATTGAACAAATGTAGGATCCAAATACAATATCTAACTTTACTCTTAAAAAAAAGATATGACAATGAGTTTATTATAGTGAATAGAATCCTAGCGAATTGTAAAAGAGGCGACTTAATTTATTTTAAAGAAGATGTTGGCATGTAATTCTTGTTTGCTTCACCTTCAACTCCCCCAACCTTATTTATTCAACTCTTTATATTCTTGTCACATTCACTCATTATTTTAAATAATTTGGTAAGCACATTGCTTCCTCATCTCTAAGCCAAAGTTTATTTTGGTGATTAATATAGCAATGAGATTTACGAATGGGGTTCTCTTACCATGCTTTTTCATTTTTGCTTGCATGTTGTTACCTTTCCTTTCTAAATCTTCATTAGTAGAGAGGGTCCCCTATATTGTACACATGGATATGTCCTTTATGCCTAAGGCTTTTGCCGGTCATCAGTACTAGTATTCCTCTATTGTTGGTTCCTTAAATTCTACAAACCTTACCTCTTTGGACTAGCATCAATCTTCACCATCACTTCTATATGCTTACATTCATGCTTTTCATGGTTTTAGTGCTTTTCTTTGTATTTTTTTTGAACTGGATGCTCAAAGAAGTCTCCAAGATACATCTCAACTTATGATGACACAACTTTCACCCTTAAGAGCACCTACACCTCTGAGTTCCTCTCACTCAATCCTACTAATGGCAAAACTGACATGTCAAAATTATTCGACAATTATAGGATAAAAATATAGTATCTAGGATTACTCTTAAAAAAGAAAAAAAAAAAAAAGGCATAAAGTCTTCTTGAATAAGCTTAGGTACTTGGTGTGCCTTTCTTTACTATGAAAAGATATGAATCTAGTAATTATATATATATATTTTTTTGTGTTACCTCATGATCCAAGTATCCAGCCCTTTGATAATATGGAAAGATACTTGTTTGATCTCTGGTAGATAAATAGGACAATGAGTTTATTATAGTAAATAGAATCCTTTCCAATTGTATGAGAAAAATATTAAGTTCTTGACTATTGATAGATGATTGTAGCCATAAAAAAAGAGAAGGCCTACCATCGGGTCAGGGTCAGTAGAGTACGTGACATCCAAGACACCAGTTGCGGAGCATGGTGGAATGTCACAATTCTAAGTGTTTCCACATGGCTTAAATACAATCATAAGCATGTGTAAATGAGCTCTTGGGCATCCTCCTTATACAAGTTGATTTTCAAGGGAGATTTCTACTTGGGATTTGTATTAGTTGCAAATGACTAAATTTTTTTCGCTAAGTTTTTTAAGAAAGTGGAGACTTAAAACATTTTTAACCAATTCAATTTTGAGATGACTTAAACAAACAGAAAGGCTAGATACTATAATTCTATCTAACATTCATCTAACAAGGCTGACGTGGTACTCCAAACCAAACCTTTTATTAATTCTTGTTAAATAAACAAAAAATAAAAAAGATCACATGGTAAATTTGGAGTGCCACGTCAAAATTATTAGTAATTGTAGGATAAAAATATAGTATCTAAGATTACTTTTTAAATAAAGACATAAGTACTCTTGAATAAGCTTAGGTACTTGTTGTGCCTTTCTTTGCTATGAAAAGATATGACTCTAGTAATTATTATTATTATTATTATTATTTTCTATTTTACCTAATGATCCAAGTATCTAGCCCTTTGATAATACATAAAGATGCTTGTTTGAGCTCTTGTACCTAAATGTGACAATGAGTTTATTATAGTGAATAGTATCATTGCCAATCGTAGAGATGGCTTAATTTATTTTAAAGAAGATGTTAACATTTAAATCTTGTTTGCTTCACCTTCAGCTTCCTCAACCCTGTTTATTCAACTCTTTATATTCTTGTCACATTCATTCATTATTTTACATAAGTTGGTGATCAAATTGCTTCCTCACGTCTGAACCAAAGTTTAATTTGGAAATTAATATAGCAATGAGATTTACTAATGGGGTTCCCTTATCATGCTTGTTCATTTTTGCTTGCTTATTGTTACCTTTCCCTTCTAAATCGTCATTAGTAGAGAGGGCCCTCTATATTATACACATGGATATGTTCTTTATGCCTAAGGCTTTTGCCAGTCATCAGTACTGGTATTCCTCCATCATTGGTTTCCTAAACTCTACAAACCCTACCTCTTTGAAAAAGCATCAATCTTCACCATCACTTGTCTATGCTTACATTCATGTTTTTCATGGTTTTAGTGCTCTTCTTTCTAAGTATGAATTGGAGGCTCTAAAGAAGTCTATAGGATACATCTTAGCTCATGATGACACAACTTTCACCCTTCAGAGCACCTACACCCCTGAGTTCCTCTCTCTCAATCCTACTACTAGCCTATGGCCCACTTCAAATTACGGTGAAGATGTCATTGTTAGAATTGTGGACATTGAAATCTGGCTAGAAATGGAGAGCTTCAAAGACACTAATATGACTCCAAAACGTCCCAAGAAATAGAAGTGAAATTGTCAGGTAGGACAGGAGTTCAATTCCTCCATGTGTAATAACAAACTCATTGGAGCTAGGTACTTTAATCAAGCTCTAAAAGCTAGAAATCC
>FXXK01001502.1:28506-53013 GCA_900184695.1 Betula pendula | reverse complement strand
TTGCTTAAGATTAGCATGAACTCTGCTAGGGACATTGACGGACATGAGACCTATCTTTCCTCTATTGTTGCTGGAAATTACGTAAATGGTGCATCCTATTTTGGTTATGCTTTGGGAAGAGCAAGTGGAGTTTCACCACGTTCTAGGTTGGCCATTTACAAGGTCTCTTGGTATGGAGTAGCAGTTCCCGCTGATGTTTTTGCTGCTTTTGAACAAGCCATCTATGATGGTGTCGATGTAATTTCCCTTTCATTGGTCAATAATGTGGGACCTTTATATATGGATTTGCTCGCAACAACTACATTTTCTGCAATGGAAAAAGGTGTGCTAGTTTCTGCTGCAACAGGAAATATACACCCCTTTTTTTCTTCTCTATGTAAAGGATACCCATGGGTCGTAACTGTTACTGCAGGCACAACAAATCGTTCTTATGGTCGAATTTTGAAACTAGAGGATGGGGTGACAATTACTGGATGGAGCACCTTTCAGGCGCTGTCTCAACGAAAACATTGCCATTGGTGTATGACAAGACCTTGTCGGCTTGTGACAAGGTTCTATTGAATGTCCCTCATGGAATTATCATATGCCACGGTGGACATCTTCACATTCAGCTAGCAGTCATGCAAAGGTCAAATGTGTGTAGTGCTATATTTGTGCTCAATAATGCTATACTAACAGAAATAGAGGGTGTAGAACATATTCTCTGTCCTTGCCTTTTGACTGGCCCAAACGAGGCAGAGACTTTGTTCAAATACATAGAAACTGCTCTTTTATCCAGAGCTAACATCACATTCCAACAAACCTTAATAGGAATGAAACCAGCTCCAATTGTTGCTGGTTATGCCTTCAAAGGTCCCTCGCCTAACAATCCATACATTTTGAAACCAGATGTAATGGCACTCGGATCGCTCGTTGTGGGTGCTTGGCCCCCAAATCAGCCAGTCATGGAAGGGGCAAATTTGCACAACAGTTACAACATCTTGTCTAGGACATCCATAGCTTGTCCTCACGTTACTAGAGCAGCTGCCCTTTTGTAAGGTGCACATCCAGAATGGAGCCTTGCTGCTATTCGGTCTGCTGTTGTAACCACTGCAACCCCGTTTGATAATGAACATAACCCAATTCGGGATAATAGAAAAAATTTGGAGTTTGCTTCACCTCTAGCCATGGGAGTTGGTCAGATTCGTCCAAATCAAGCACTCGACCCAGGTTTAGTTTATGATGCAGCCCCATAAGACTATGTGAATCTCTTATGCACCATGAATTTCAAACGGGCAAAAATCTGGAGAATCACTGAATCATGGCGTTATGGACCTTGTTCAAACCCTTCTGCTGACCTTAACTACCCATCATTTATGGTTTTATATCGTAGGAACCAAAAATCAATTGTTGGAAACTTTCGAAGAATTGTAACTAATGTTGGACTAGATGTCGTCACTTACAAGGCTAGGGTGGTTGCGCCAAATGGTTCTCAGATTACAATTTCACCAACGATATTGAGATTTGGAAAGAAGAATGAAAAGCAATCATACACTCTAATTGTAAAATATGAAATGAGCATGGAAATAGAAGTTTCATCTGGTGAACTTGTTTGGCTTGAAGAAGGCGGAAATCGCACAATAAGGAGTCTCATTGTAATATCACTTCATAATCGTGAAAGGAGCTTTGGTTTATGTTAGCTGTCAAGTTCCATTAGATAACTTCCATGTGCACTAGTGTCGAACAAAGTGGTCTTTCTATTGACATCATTAATGTCAAAAAAGTCTATCTTCTTTCTTTATTGCTCTTATTATGAAAAGAAAATGACCCTTTTACAAACAAATAATTTAGCATCATATATATATATATATAAGCCAAGTTTTGCATCATTAAAAAGTGCCTAAAATTTTGACACGTGGCATGCTTAAAATTTTTACATGTGGCATGAACCAGGCCTTTTAGTGACTAAATCAGCCATAAGTGTTTAGTAAGTGAACGTGCGTGCATGTAGGTGTTTAAGAAAGCTTTTTGAGTCTTCACTTTTGAGTTATCACTTACAAAAATCAAAAAAATAAAAATTCCAGAAAAAAATGAACAAAGTAATGAAACGAGCGCTTATTTCTACTCCCCACCTGCCCTTTTTTTTTTTTTTTTTCAAAAAAAGTGTCATGCGTTACTTTTGTGTCATGAGCTTTGATGTCTTCATTCGTTTTTGTGCAACGTTTTGATTTATACAACGTTCAATTTTTTGTTACAGACTTTAAAAGTATGAACCCACCGTCTCTTTGTTTCTTTCTCTTCACTGTCTCTCTATCTCCCCGACTTGCATTAGAGAGTGCCTAAAATTTCAACACATGGCATGCTTAAAATTTTGACATGTGGCATGAACCAGGCTTTTTAATGATTGAATCGGCCATGAGTGTTTAGTGAGTGAAACGTGCGTGTTTGCATAGGTACTAAGTTACGATGAGTGCTATTAGGGGTACTACAACTTCAAATATAAAGTTAGACGTGGCAGTTAATAATTGGCTGGTGAAATGTTTAAGCAAAACATGACTTCTCAACTTTATTAGTTAGCGGTCAAGTTGGCAACCATCACTACAAAAAATTTGCTCATTAGCGGCAACAAAAATGTCGCCGCTAAAAGTCCAATAGTTGACACTAATGACGTCAACGCTAATACTCTGATGCTAATGCTAATGCTAATTTTTGTATTATTAGCATCTACTTTTGGGTCGACGCTAATGATGACCCATCTATGGTGACAAATGTTGTCACATATGATATTTGGAGTCGACGCTAATGAAAATAGAACCCAAAAAGAAAATGTTACTGCTAATAGTCGATCATTACCGTTGACTAAGTTGACACTAATGGCAAATATCAGTGCCAACTATGGCCTGTCGACGCTGATAATTGACCATTAAAGTTGACATAGGTTGACGCTAATGCCTTAAAAATACAATAAATAAATAAATAATAATGTTACCAGTGTTGTTTCTGTCCTATCGAAGCTAATAATTGACCATTAGCGTTGACACAAGTGAACACTAATGCCAAAAAAAAAAAACACATAATAATGTTATCAGCGTTGACTTTGGCCAGTCGACAATCATAATTGGCCATTAGCATCGACTTTGCTAATGCCCTAAAATTAAAAAACAAATAATAATAATATTTTAAAATAAATTTTGGGTTTTATACAAGGTCATCCATGTAAGCAAGGGCGGAGGGAAAGGAGGTCAAGAGGGGTCAAAAGTCCTTCCTCAACCCTAAAAAATGTCCCTCACCTCTAGTAGAAAATCCCTCTTATGCCCTAAATTCCCACCCTCAGCCACTCATAAGGGGCAATAGACGTTACCTTTAGCCACCCACGCATTAGACATGAGGTGCAAACTGCAAGCAACCCATGCGGTGCTTGGAACTATTTTTTTTTTTTTGTCACAGTTTTAGGTTAGATGAACCATTGAAGATGATGAAACTTTTTGTTTTTCTCCAAAATGCCCTGTTTGTTGTTAGTTGGCCACTCAGCCTTCCTGTGACGACCCGATTCATAATTATACTTAGTAAATAATTTTTTTTTTTTGAAAACCTAGTATAATCACAAACTGAAACAATCATCACATGGTGATAGAAACACTTCTGCCATACATATATCTCACAACATATGATGTATTACATCTATTGCATCAGAGTTACATAACACATATAATATAAACTGAGCGGAAGCATATACTATAGGAGTAAACAACATAAATAGAGTTGACAACAAAATACTAATGATTAGAGTTTAACCTGTGACATATATAAAAGAATGGATATACAAAATGCATCACATGCGACATGAGCCAAATATACATCAATATTGTTTGTGATCACATCACAACAATGTACAAAAGGGTTTTTACTTGAAGGGATACCCATCCTTACTTAATTCGTTTCTTTGCTGTTATTTGCTTATTGTTATCTTGTATAGTTGTTGTTATGTCTTAGTTTCTGAGTTGTTTAGGTTAAGATTGATCATTTGGAGTTTTAGGTTGTTTTTGTAAGTTTAGGTTGTTTTGAGGTGGTTTAAGAAGTTGATATCTCAAAACCTATTTTTGGAGTGTGAGACACCTTATTTTCTATGGTTAGACCTGCAAGAGACCTTAGTAGGAGTTAAAAACTAGAAAGGACTAAGATGTGGCCTATAATGAGTTTTTGGACCTCATCAAATGTTCAATGTTCTTCACCAAACATTTGATGTGCGGGTATGGAACTTTCGACTCTTCTAGTCAAACGTTCGATGCTCGGACAAAATATCCTTTTGGATTATTAGAAGCCTAGGACTTGTTTAACTCAAGGCATAAAACTAATGGTAAGATCATATCTCAAATTATGAAGTCAGAGATTGCGTGGAAGAGTATTTGGTTGATCCATAAGACACAAGTGAGTAAAAAGTTACATGGATACTTGTTATTGTTATACTTTTATGCATAGCATGATTATTTTGATATACAAAACCTACATGTTTACAACTCTCATGAAATGCCTATTTATTCTCAACTGTGAACTACATTTGTAAAAACAGTTGTGATTAGTAATAAAATGATGAGTTGTGAAGAGAATACATATAAAAGACATAAAGATTAATGTGCACCGTATGATATGGTTGCACCATCTTGTAACGGAATAATGGTCATGAGCTTACTATTATTATGGATTGATTTTATGGTCAAATAGTTTTATTTTATGAAGAGGACTTTGGATCCAATGGTTAAGTTTGTGACATAGCACAATTCTTTGAGTGGGTCACCAATTACAACTTTGCTAGTCAGTGTGGACCACCCGAGGCCGGACTGCTAGAATAAGACTGTGTTTGTGCAATGTCTGGGACACCAGAATTATACCAGAAGTCCTTTGAGATGCGTTAATCCTGCTGAGAGAGAGTAATGTCTCAGGTAGACTATATTGTTAACATATCACATGTTTTTGCTTACATCATGTATTATAAATATATTGTATCATGACATGTTTATATTACAAACTAAGAATAACAATGCTTGTTCTTTATAAACTAAGTTCACAAATGATAATGTGTATAACTTGTACATTTTTACACACTAAGTCGTGGACTTACTCTTGTATCTTTTTCATCTATAATCTTATATAACTTGTTAGATCATTCGGAAGATGGCGGTGTATGGGATGCACTTGGTTCGTTTGGGAGATATCTTCCTGGTGATATTTGGCCACTTGAAGCTGGTGTAGCTAGCTAGGATGTGGTTTGGAGGAAATGACCAATGCCATGATATGATCGACATTATTTACGAGATGTACCTCGAGTTGGAGAATAATTGATTTTGTGTTGTTATTATGTTTAGAACTTAAGATGTAATTTCTATGTTATTTCGATAACTAGTCTTTTGACTTTATTTTGGAGACATTAGAATTTATGCTATTTATGATATTATGGTTATGTTTTCTTATGCTATTATGTTATTCTGGTATTGTGGGTATTAGTTGATATTTTTATCATTTACAAGCCTTCCGCTGTAGACTCTCATTCCTTTAAGAGTGTATGATCCCTAAGTTCTGATCCTGAAGGGGTTAAGGCTGAGAGGCATACCGCTAAGTCATTTATAAGTTAAATGATTTCGTCGAGGTGTTACACTTAAACTATAGAGAGAGAAAATTTAAAAACATACTACATTAACTACCCATAATAACATTAACTACCCATAATTGGTCATATAAGTATTGCATGCATTTATTCTAAAAATTAGCCATATTAGTAATTAATGCCTCAACGTATAGGTTGGCTAACAAAACAGTGAAAAAATAAAATTTTATGTAGGATATTATGGTCTCGAAATTTACTACTCTCTTAAACTATAGAGAGAGAAAATTTAAAATTTTAAAACATACTGCATTAACTACCCATAATCGACTAGCAAAGGCCTCCATAGTTGGTAGGTTTGTCATACCAAGCGGGTGAACAATCATACAGCTCATGGTCTAGCAAATTATGCGATTCTACATGTCATAGATAGGATATGGATGGAAGAAATTCATAGATGTATTTATGACATTGTATTTTTAGAGCAACATGCTTTGATTTTTTAGAGTTTATAGCTCTGAATCTTTTTTGATTAGCAATGAAAGTTGACATTTATTTTCCAAAAAAAAAAAAACTACCCATAATCAGCCAAATAGGTATTTCATGCATTGATTCTAAAAACAATAAGTCATATTAGTAATTAATCCCTCAACGTATAGGTTGGCTAACAAAACAACGAAAAAAAGAATGTACAAGTCGACTGAAACATCATATTATTCTCTTAGCTTAGCTATTTCTACCTCTCTCTTTACGGTTTGAAAGATCTTGAATTGTAATCAAGAGCATCCAACAGCGACATTCAAGAGAAGAACATCGTGTTGAAGTACATAATTTAAATGTTGAGTGACATATTTTATTTTAATTTTTATTCATAAAAATAATAATAATAAAATAAATTGCTTATTTCGCTTTGTATTTTTTTTTTTTTTTTGAATGTTCAAAATTATGTGCATTTTATTTCACCAACAATATTAGTGATTTTTGCTAATTTTCTATTAATGTTTTGATAATTAGAATCCAAATATTCTTCTTGCTACTTTTTTTTCTTTATACTTTTCATTTTAAACCATGTATACCTATGGGAACAAATTTTTCATTAAAAAAATATTTATTTTGCTCTATATTTTTTTTTTTTTGAATGTTCAGAACTATATGCTTTTTATTTGTATTGAAATGTATTAGATTCTTACTTATTTTCTGTTAATGCTTTGATAATTAGAATCTATGTATTCTTCTTACTATTTCGTTTCTTTATACTTTTCATTTTAAACCATGAATTCCTATGGGAAAAAAAATTTAAACATGTCTTAATGTATATGGATTAAACTAAAATAAAGGCTCTTATGTTTTACGGTTTTTTTTTTTTCTTTTATGTGATTTACTTGATTTTCAACCATTTTTCTGATAGGAATCCAAGGATTTCTACCGATTAAAAATAAGAAAATATAGAGATTAAAATGATAAATTAACCGCTTCGAGGGGATCGAACCTCCAAGATCACTTTGAGGGGATCAACCTTCAATTGTTGCATAAAGTAATTTTTTTTTTTTTTCTAGTTCAATACAGGGAAATAAGCTATAGGAGAGGATCTTTCTCACTTCTGATTTGAATGGAAGAGAGAATGAAGGATCTTATGAAAATGCTACCAAACACGAGATTGGAAGTGGCTCATTTAGTTAAAACATGTGAACGAAAATTGGCACATCTAGACACGCACATCTAGACACTTTCAAAGCTTTTCAGCTTTGTAATGAAGCTAAAACTAAGCTAATGATATTTCATTGATTGATTCTTAGCCATACGGCATCTACATTATTTAAAAAGATAAATAAAGCTTAATATGGAAATAAGCATAACAAGCAAGCAATTGTCTATAAAAGAAAATAAGCGTAACACACAAACAAAAGGAAATCAAGAATATTTCGAAATATTTTGGGGATCCTATCATCCACTACCCTTCAAAACAATCTTGTCCTTAAGGTTGATTTTTAATGAAACAGGTCTCCATTCTCGTCCTCTATCCCATGGCAGCCACCATGTCTTCATTAAATGTAGTGTCTTAGGAATGAAGTGTAGTAGAAAAGGAACCAAAATAAATCTTTTAATATTACCTATTTTATTCGGAAAACCATAAGAGAATTTTGAAACAACATTACTCTTCTTAAGCATGTTGTGGTCCTTCATAATTTGGAGCAAACACTTTGTTGTAGTCACTGGGCTTTGTTGTGATAATTCCTTCCCAATAAAGTATTGCCAAATCATATCAGAGCTTGCTTCTTCATCAGTTTGTAGATATGATATCTCAGCTAGGTCTTTATCCAGTTTGGACAATGTACTCACTAAGGATAATTTATCTTCCTCATCCAGCACTGGATCCATAATCTCCCCTTTTTCAAGACAATTTTCAACTTTGGAGATATCTACAAATGGGGATGCAACCAACTCTGAAATTTTTACCTTTGTCCCGACTGATTCCTCTTGCATGGTAGTAGCTTTGCAAGTTTGGGTACAAAATGAGTTGCTTAGGCCCGTTGTTGATTGATCTACCACCTTGATTATTTGACACTTTTCTTCACCGAGTCTCCACTCCTCTTTCCTTGCAAATGAAATAGCAGCTCTCATGGTTTGAGGTCGATAGGTTTTAACTTCACGTCAAATGTCCGAGCGAAGACCCTCAATAAATCTATCTATTAGTCGTCTTTCCATCCAGTTATGAGCAAAATCAGATAACTGCTCAAAACAACTCAAGTATTCCTTAAGTGTTGATGTCTACTGAATTTTTATCAACTCGACATCAATGTTATCAAACTTGGCATAGCCAAATCGGGGAGCTTCAATATATTTTTGCTCTCTTTGTGATCGTATTTTCGAAGAACCTAGACTTCCAATTGACTCATAAATAATATCTTGCTTGACTTGTTCGATGGAGTAAGCAATCAATTCCTTTCGTTGTTCTATAAATTTTGAGCCAAATCGTGACTCAAGTGAAGCCATTTCTCTTCTTTCTTTCTTTCTTTTTTCTTTTTTTTTTTTAAAAAAAAAAATGATTAAATTCAGTTCTATGACAGTTATATAGCAGTCTAGTAAATAATATTACTCTAAATTAAATAATTAAATTCATCCGTTTTTATAATTAATTAAGCTTTTGGGAAGGCAAGGAGGATCTCCTAATTTGACCTTTTTTTTTTTTTCTTTTTTCTTTTTTCTTTTTTCTTAATTGAACAAGGGAAAAGGTTAACAGGAGGATCCCTAATTTGACTATTAGGTAGGTAGAGTAGGCTTCCTTTTAAGCTTTGTTTAGAATTCATTCATCCCTGTTTTTAAGGGTTTGGGAATTGACGATGCTTCAGCTATCACATGCATCTCCTTTTCCTTTACATGATTGCAAGATATTTTACTCCCCTNGGTTAAATTCAATTCTATGACAGTTATATAGTAGTTTACTAAATAATATTACTTTAAATTAAATAATTAAATTCATCTGTTTTTATAATTAATTAAGCTTTTGGGAAGGCAAGGAGAATCTCCTAATTTGACTATTTTTTTTTCCTTTTTTCCTTTCTAATAGAACAAGGGAAAAGGTTACAGGGGGATCCCTAATTTGACTATTAGGTAGGTAGAGTAGGCTTCCTTTTAAGTTTTAAGCTTTGTTTAGAATTCATTCATCCCTGTTTTTAAGGGTTGGGAATTGACGATGCTTCAGCTATCACATGCATCTCCTTTTCCTTTACATGATTGCAAGATATTTTACTCCCCTATTAGAAAAGACTACTATCACTGATGGCGGCATGCATTTTTTGTGAGTTTGAGGACATTCAACCCCACATATTAATGAAGAACAACCGCTGGTCCATTTCCTTGTCTGTCGTTGTTAATTTGCTACACAAATAAAATTAACTCTTTAGGTTGCCGTTAGTGCAATTTACTTAAAATTCTTCGAAAAAAATCATATTTAACCTTTATCTTTTTATTTGATTTGAATTTAGTTTTTTTATTTTTAATTTTAAAAATATGGTCCTTTTAAGTGTTGCCCAAATTTTAAAAAAATCCCTTCATCACTTTTCTGTTAAAATGAATGCGGTTTGTCATTTGTCACTTGTATTTTAATTGGCACGCTAGCGTTCATATCAACACCTAATATCAATATCATATCATTAAGCGTCAAATTATCCATAAAAAATAAATAAATACATAAAAGACCCAACTCTAAAAACAAAAACAATATTTTTTGTCATCAAAATCTTCTAAATTTGCAGCGTTAGAGGAAAAATCATTATTTTGATGCTGGGATAGATACTTTCATTTCGTGTCAAATGAGACACATCTAACAAAAAAAACCATTAACTTTGACCGTAAAGTAATAGAGAGACCAATTTTAAAATTTGAGTAAAACTTAAAAATTTTATTCTTAAAATTAAAAACTCATGTACTAAATTCAAATCAAATAAAAATTTAAAAATTAAATATGATTTTTCCCTAATTTTTTTCTTGCATATTGTTGCCACTAAACAACAATTCTACGGTGGAAATTGTATGAGAAAGTTTGTCAACATAATCCATCTATTTTATTGGAAACTTTTATGCCTCAAGAAACATAGATAGTCAAAGATCCTGAAGGGGAAGATGTGTACTCTAAAAGAGAAGAAACTTTTAATGGCATCACATGCTTGCTTTTGCCACCCATGATTCAGTTTTACAGTTGGCTTTGACTATCATCATTTCTTTTCCTACCTTTATTTTTAACTGCTAATTACGTTAATCTCAGTTTGGTCAAAAGGGTTTTGCTTTAAATTAATGGTAGATAATATCACCACCAGTTAGAAGGCAAAGCGTGTGGGCACATTACATGTTTTTATTTCCAGAAAAGTATTTTACTTTATTCGAAGTCTTGTGTATTACGGTTCTGATTAATAATTGAGTAAATAGTCCTATAATGACAAAATGTATTGCACTTCAAAAGTTTATCAGCTGGTTTGTCTTTAGAGCAAAAAGACAGACCTGTATTTGGCACGTTCTGGTACAAATTTTGAGTAAAATTTACTATTGAAAATCGGCTTACAAAAGAACGGTGTCCAAGAACTTTTATATATATATACACTTAAACCATATTTATAGAACACTTAAGATCGTATCACTATCTGTTTAACAAGTGATTCTATACTTTGAATGGCTAAAGACAGAAGTTATCCAGGCCGGTGGCCGCTTTAACTTTTTATATAATAAATTTCTAAGGTTTAAGACTATATTAAGCATTTTTTTTTTTTTTTTATCATAAACACTTACTGTTTTCTTCTTAAGAAAGAGAAATAAAATTCATGGTATCTAGGCATTTTAAAATTGACCCGTTGAAGAAAGGTGGCAGAGGAAACAAAAAACTCGAAAGACGAGAGAGAGAGAGGGGAAGCAGATATTAATAAAACCTGCGTCATAACTGCTTCGAGTATTAACAAATAGTTGGTGTTCTGATCCCAATGAATGTCTTAACATGGTTTATACATGGGTTGAGACTAAATTATGAAATACATTTAAAGGTTTGTTAGCCTGACACCTTTTTTCTAACGAGTGCCATACAGATATCTTGCAATAGAATTGTAATAACATTTATCGGTATTTTTATATTGTTCTTTTACTTTTTAAAATTATAATTAGATCTATGAGTCTCATTTATAAATCTACAAATTCAATGGTNACTTACTGTTTTCATCTTAAGAAAAGAAAAAAAAAAATGTATTGTATCTAGGCATTTTAAAATTGACCCGTTGAAGAAAGGTGGCAGAGGAAACAAAAAACTCGAAAGACGAGAGAGAGAGAGAGAGGTGAAGCAGATATTAATAAAACCTGCGTCATAACTGCTTTGAGTTGCGGCTAACTGGTGGTGTTCTGATCCCAATGAATGTCTTACCATGGTTTATACATGGGTTGCGGCTAAATTATGAAATACATTGGAAGGTTTGTTAGCCTGACACCTTTTTCTAACGAGTGCCATACAGATATCTCGCAATAGAATTGCAGTAGCATTTATCGGTTTCTTTATAATGTTTTTTTACTTTTTAAAATTACAATTAGATGTGTTAGTCTCATATATAGACCTACAAATATAATGATAATTTAAAAAAAAAATGAAAAAAAAAAAAAGAAGAAGAAAGAAATGTAACTTTTCTCATCTCACAAATATCTCATAAATTTGATGGGATAATGTCTCGTATTTGATCCTAGAGCTACTGAATTTGATGGGATAATATCTCATAAATNGAGATGTTTATTTGGAGTGTAGCATTAGTCTTTTCTAATATGAACAGGAAATAGTATACTAAAAAAGCAAAGGGGAGCAACATAGTTATCATTATAAAGTAGAAAATGATGGACAGGGAATTATGTAAACATGCAAACCACTGTCGACCACAAAGCAAATACTAGAGAAGAATCTCTCAACCACCCCCTAACTTCTCATTAGTTTTTCTTTATAAGAGCTTCCTCAACTGTTAGCAGACTCACTCACCACATGTCCACAACAAAATGCAGAAGCAACAGTACTGCAGCCATTTGCTCTTCATTTCTTGCTTTTGCTTTTCTACACTGGCAGCTCTTTCATGGAGCCAAGACAAGCAGTTCAATCAGGCTAAGAACTATGAGGGCTCCTCTGATCTGGTGGACCTTCAGTACCACATGGGTCCTGTCCTTGCATCTCCTATAAACCTTTATATAATCTGGTATGGCAATTGGAACCCAACCCACCAGTCCATTATAAGAGATTTCCTCTATTCCTTTTCTTCCTCTTCCTCCTCCTCCTCCTCCTCTTACCCATCTGTTGCCGATTGGTGGCGGACAGTCCGGCTCTACACCGACCAAACGGAATCAAATATCACGGGGAGCATTGCCCTCTCCGGCGAGTACTATGACACTAAATACTCCCATGGTGCTTATCTAAGTCGTTTAGCAATCCAATCTGTCATCAAAACTGCTGTAACCTCAGATCCAAGGGCTCTACCTCTCAATCCTCACAATGGCCTCTACTTAGTCCTGACCTCTTCAGATGTTCGAGTTCAGGACTTCTGTAGGGCGGTCTGCGGCTTTCACTACTTCACCTTCCCAACCATTGTTGGTGTCACCGTGCCCTACGCATGGGTCGGTTATAGTGGAACTCAGTGTCCGGGCATCTGTGCCTACCCATTTGCATGGCCTGAGGATTCAGGAATGCCACCACCAAGCACAAATGGAGGCAACAACATTATGGGTGCACCTAATGGGGATGTGGGTACTGATGGGATGATCAGTGTGATTGCTCATGAGCTCGCAGAAGTGACGAGTAACCCGCTCGTGAATGCGTGGTATGCCGGCAATAATCCGACTGCACCAACGGAAATAGCGGATTTGTGTGTGGGTGTCTATGGCAGTGGCGGGGGTGGTGGATATGTGGGGAAGGTATACAGGGACTCTTGGGGATCTGGGTACAATGTGAATGGAGTGAAGGGAAGAAAGTTTCTAGTGCAATGGGTATGGAACCCTGTGAAAAGGAGATGCTTTGGTCCCAATGCTGTGGACTAATTTCCTAAGATTTCTTCCACTGCCTGATCTTGCTTTTTGATGCGTCTCGAAAGGGCTGGACGGGGCTGGAGGGAAAGAATATGGGAATCAAATTAATGGACAAGGCTGAAACATGATTATATTGTGGCTGACCAGCTTGCTGTGGAGGTATATATTGTGCTTTTCATAGAGCTGATGCTTTCTATACTTCGCTTGTGAATTCATATATCTCTGCGTCTGTGTATGCAACGAAGGATCTGGAAAACAGTTGCTTATGTTTTGCAGATGAATAGTGTTGTACAACTCAAGTATGAATAAACGAAATTTTCCGGTTTTAGTCTACAAAGATATCTAAATAGTACACAAAAGGAGTTCACTGTAAATGTTGTTCAATACTTCACATGAATATCGAGCTCCATCATAAATTTTACCTGCGAAATAGTTACTCTTAGACGTCACACCAATCCATTTCTCAATATTTAATCGAGATATTTTCAATAACCAGTCCCGTTTGACAATTAACTCGCTCTTATTTTCACTTTTCCAAAAATAAAAAAAAAGTCAAATCTCTTTTCAAAAACCATTACCAAATAATTTTCTTTCATTTTTCTTTCACAAAAAATTCAAAACTTATTTTCACTTTATATCACATTAATAAGTTATTATTACTACTCAAACAAAAAATCTACAACAAAACTCCTTAACAAATAATCCCGTTACTATCGCCTAGTAGTATGATGTCTCCCGAAACACATCACTAAGGTTTTACTTTGCTATGTTGGTTTTAATTTTTTAAATTGTTCAACAAAAGTCTAGTACTAAAGATCAAATCTCATTTCCTACAATTGCTAGTCCAATTGAATACGGTAAAACGCTAGGCCCTTTAAAGTGGCCTAAGAAAGAGAGGAGTTGTAAAACCCACCTGCCTCGAATAGATAGATCCTACATCTTAGGCTGCCTGGAAAAAATGAGTCCTGCAAACCCTCTCTTAGAATACCCGAATTTCTGCAGCCTAATAACCAGAATCCTCATCCCTTTAATGTGGCGAAGTCAAGAATGTCAACCAAGAAAGAACATTCACGTAAAATTCAGCAGAAGCCCAAGGGGATAGCATATGCATCATCGAGAAGGATTACCGAGTGTAAAGAGAGAGAGAGAGAGAGAGATTGTTCCAGCAACCTCAGGGAATAATTACATGACATATAATGAAGCATCTTTCTACATTTCCATATTGACCAGTGACCAATTCTCTTCAATATCACGGGAAAAGAAAAAAACAAAAAAAAACTTTCAAACCAATGAAATAAGCACATATCACATACAAATTTAACTTCTTGATACATTATATTGGCAAGAAGACGGAGGTAGGCAAGGCAAAAGATAAAAACAGCCTTCTAAGCAATAATTGGAGAAAAAATTTATCCTAGATAAAGACGATTTATTTTGTATCAGCACTCAAGGGATACCCTATTTTTCAATAAACGAACATATATAGCCAATAAAACTGTACAATTGCATGAATATGGCTGCTCTTCATGTTCCCAACCTAAACTCGGATGGCCGATACAACTCAAAGCCTCAGATTTCTTGAAGAACAGCTACAAAAATGAATGCTTCCACAAGTGCTATTTGCTACATTCTATTTTGAACAGATTTTGGACAAAAGAAGTCTCCTGTGAAATTCACAACACGTCAAAACATCGGATACAGGGATGATCAATAAGCCTAGTTACAAGGCTGTCTGGCTCTGGGATGAGAGCAGTTGTCAAGCTGTTCCAAAAATGAAAAGTCAACGAGTCATTCAGAATCTTTCTGAACAAAGCTTCTTGTTGAGCTCTCTCAGCCTCGGTTGCCGGTGTAGTAAAGTATCTGTTTGCAGCTCAAGTGGGTTAAGAAATAAACAAGGAAGAATATGGGAGGTATGTGAAACCCTAGGTGCTACATAATTTGTTTAAAGGCAAAGAGTAGAGCAACATAATAGGAAAAATAGAAGAAAACATAAACCAGACATACACACATGGCAACTACGTTGCTCTGGGGAGCAAAAATCAACAATGAAAGTGACCTGGCTTTCTATGTCAAGCTTTAACATATATCAATTATCCTTATCATTTGATAAAGGAACAATAGCCTTTATCAAATGCTATAATTAAGAAGACAATAATAAAATGCAACCTATATTGTTTTTCATTAGGCACTGGAAACTTATAACTTCATCATTAGGTATTGGAAGCCTCTATTCTGGTTAAACAGGATCTGGTAAGAAAAAAAAATTACTAAGAAAGAAAAGAAAGCCTAACCACTAAAAGCCGCTGCAAGCACAAAACCAACAAACAGCCAAAAAACAAACCAAAAAAAAATCAAAGACCTCCAAAGAGGAAAAGAGAGACTACTAAAAGACAAGGGAACTCCAAAAGAAATTTAAGAAGAATATTTCAAACTTTAATAAACACACCAGAGGAGACCTTCTGAAATCAATATTTTTAATCATTTTACTCTTTTTGCACCCAAACCAACCATCCATCTCCAAAATGTCCCTCAAACCCAGTAAATTCCAAAGAATTGAAGAAACAAAAAGAAAAAGGGCTCACTACCATAAGACACATTTCTACCATCATCAAAGTAATGGAAAACACCTTAGCTAGTAGACTAAACAAACCGTGATAAAAGACAAAACAGAGGGAGTAAAAATTCCAATTTCTTAAATCCCCATCCTTACTAAATGCAGCATTGGATCCCAAATCTCTAGTATAGCAACCAGGAACTAACCAACTAAGCAAGCTATCACCTTCAACATCTTGTATATTTGTACAACAAATGGATAGGACGCCATCAGTGCTGTACAAAAAGTAATGCAATGATATTTTCCTTTCCCTACAAGGCTTGTACTGCCAAACCTCTTTTCCTTATTTGCGAATTTTAACAACAAAAATAAACTTTTTGTTTGAAAATGCTTTTATTCTGACCAAGCAAGCTAGCCAGCCAACGTACACACTTAATGATCAGGTGGCAAGCAGCCATGCATCATACCTTGAACCAAATGGTAAAACAGCATGTCTATTGCTAACACTATGGTTTGCAAAAATGAGAGAAAAAACACACTTCCTCTCACTGTTAAATTTTATATATATATATAGACAAGATTAAAACAATCCAATTGACTAGTCTACCCTTTTGTGGCATGCTTTATTCGAACATCTATCAATTAATATAGTACCAAATCTGCATTTCCTCAGTTGTGAGTTTCAGTACTTCAATAGTTGTGTGTGGGTGCATAACACCTTCCCACAGATGTGACTCAAATTCATCTTTGGTATTAATGTAAACCATTGTTAGTGTTAATATAAACCACGTTTATCCATGGAGTTCATCAATACTATGGTCCCCAAGTATATCTTCCATTACTCATTTTCCTTTTCTCTTTTGAAGGAAATATGAAGTGGGTGGCATCAAAAAATTTACGAAATTTAAAAAATATAACAAAATCAGTTCAAAATCAAAGCTGCATGGGACATGTAGCCTGTAATGAGATGTCCCTTTGCCATGCCCACAGGTTCGAGTAAAACCTATTGATGATTATATTATCCAACTTACAACAAACAATAATAAGCATTATAACAATAGTAGTAATAATTAAATTTTTCTCAATAGAGAGAGACACACCCAACGGAAAATTATGCAGTAAGCAACAACGACACAGCATTCTTACCCAATTCACATATCTAAAAGGCACTTTTCCTGTTCCAATTTTCATTGTTTTTGTCTCTGCTTGGGAGAATAAGCAGGAAAAGGAAATAAAAGAAAGAAAAGTTCTTGATCTGATAATTAGTTGAGTTCCAACATTTAATCTTTTTTTTTTCTCAATTTATCTGAATCCAAACAGAGATTTATGCTGTTGATTTGAAAATTTGTGATGGCAGCTGAGTTTCAACATTTAAGTTGAATGAAGTCTAAAAGGGGCCCAAAATGTTAAAAGGGGTTCATAGACTTCAATGGGGTTAGTAGATGACAGCATGGACATCATGAAAGAGGTTAAATAGCCTCAAACTTAAGCCCAAAACAGGTCTAAAGACCGGTGCCATGTTCAAGCATTTGCTGGGAAGTGTGAACCATGAACACTCTATAACAGCCACTTCTATCATGCAACATGCTTGTAATGTCCTGGATCTTTCTTCTTTTAGAGATGGGAAGAAAAGTAGGGTCCCACCAGGCATGACAAGAAACTTGAAAGTAGAAATTTCAGCCTTAGGTTTAGTAGGCATAAAAATGGTAAAACCAAATTTGCTTTTTGAAGATTATAGGATCACCAATCAAGAAACTTGATTGTTAATTGAACGTATAACGATCTTCAGTTCTAAAAGAAAATGGCAATAAAAAGAACATAAACAACACAAAACATATATAAGAATCATTCTGGATTCTTGATCAAACACATTTACAGGAGAGATTCACTCTAAGAATTCAAGAAAAAAATTTAAATAACATAAAGATTAGCACAAAGAAGAGCAAAAATAGGAATTCTCTTCCATTCTGCTTGCACAGATTTCTTTTGGTGTCTCACTTCTACCTTCTTTCAGCAAGAAAATCCAGCAAAAAACTAGGAGTATGTTTGATAATGGTTTTGAAAAGTGTTTTTTGGTTTTGGTTTGAAAAAGTGTTTTGATGTGATATAAAGGTGAGAAGTGTTTTTTTGGTGAGGTCCACATTTGAGAAAATGTTTTTTGTGGGGTCCACTTAAGAAAATTGTTTGGTTTTATTTTCAAAAAAAACAAATACGAAACATGCTTATTTTGAGAAAGTACAAGTAGGTGTAGAGCTGATTTATTGCATATAAATAACAATAAAATAATAATAAAAAAAAAAGAAAATTTCTTTGAATTTTCGGGTGATTTCAATTTACTTCTTCAGTTTTTAAATTTGAATAGCTCCTTTGGTTTTTCACTTCACTCTTGTCCAAAACTGCCATATGTTAAAAAAATAATTTTTTTTTTGTTAAAAAATACCAAAAGCCAAAACTAAAGGTAAGGGCAGCCACCCAGCAATAGGGGTGGCTTGCACAGTCACCCCCAACAAAGGAGTGGCTCCCACTTCGAAGGGTCTCACTACCTCCTTATAACACCAACCTTTACTCATTGCTATCATATTTGGTTTCCACCACCAATCTTCACAAGCATAACCATTTTCATAGAAGAGCTCGGTTAAATGAATCAGATTTCTTACACCCAAACCACTCGTTAGCATTGGAGAACAAATCTTCAACCAATTGACTAAATGGAACTTAAACCCATCACCAATTCCACCCCACAAAAAGTCCTCTAAAGTTTTTCATTACTTTTAACCACACCAACAGGAATAGGGGAAGAGGGACAAATAATAAGTAGGCAAATTTGAAAAAGTGCTTTTAATCAAACCGGTACCATACTTCAAGTAGGTGATGGCATTGCCTGTATTTATGGTCTTGATAAAGTAAAATTTCATTATTTTTGTCATTGATTAATAAAAATAACTGGCCAAGCAAATGGAAGAAGGCTTTTTCAATACTAAACCAAGGCTTTATTATAGTGTCTGCTTGTGATGGATCTTGACTTTGAATTGCAATTCTTTTTATAGGTATTCAGTTTGCAAATGCTTTAGTGATAAAAATAGATTTTGCTTTAAGATGGTAAAGAATTTAGAAATATAGGATCTGTTTGGTAACACTTTTTCTTTCTCCCTTTCGCTTTCTCTTTTCAAAACAAAAACATTAACAAATAACCCAAAACAAAAAACATTCAAAACTATTTTCACCTTTATGTCACATCAAAACACTTTTCTAACAAAAACACACCCTCAACTCTAAAGAGCATTAACAAAGGGAGCCATAATCTCCCATCCTATCCTATTGAGGCCTTATAGCTGGATGCCCAGGATTCATTAAATGGATTTTGTTTTAAAAGAAGCACTGCAAAGAATTCATGAACTATTGATTAATAAAGCCTGAAATTGCAAAGAAAATAAGTTGATACAGCAACAAGGTTGTAGTACATTAGCGATTTGCCTCCCCACCCAGGCATTAGTTCTAAAAGTTTGACACCATGAGATGTACTTCAAAATCATCTCAGAATAGGTGCCCATATCATCTAATCATACAAGTAATTGATGAATAGAAGATCTACAAACTCAATTTTATTTGAGGTAACAAACTAGAAGAATTCTGTATTTGTCTCTCTCTTAAATATATTACCATGCTCATGCTCAAACAATGTGTGGATTGTAAATTCCCTTGCATGTCTATGCACTCAAACACATAAGATGGTAAAGAATTTAGAAATATACCTCCTGATATTCTGAGAACTGAGAGGGAAGAAAATGTGAGATGCTTGCACATTCAACTCAAACTGTTTAGTGGATGTATTCTCTTGACTTGAAAACCTTCTTGCAACTCTTGTCAAAAGATCAGCCCCATTCCATCTCAAACGGGTATCATCATATGTCATATAGAACTCGTTCAAGCATTCCATTATGAAGGGACTACATGGAAAGTTGAAGAAATATCATATCCAAACTTTCAGTGTATAACGCAAAGAAAAATAATTTATCAAACTACTATCAAAAAGGCCATCATAGTCATCCCCCTCTCCTTATGGCTACCTTGTTATGTCCTTACCCTCGTCATTCTAGAATTTCTGGAGTGGACTGAAATGTACCTTTTACAAAATAACTAATGGAACAAAGCATTCCTGTAAATTAAAGCATATATATATATATAAAGATAGCATCAGCTCCTCATCTGACATCTCTAACATAATTCATTCTTCTAAATTCTAGAGAAATTCTTTCCCTCCAACTCCATGCTCTTTTACCTCAAATTGTCTAAGAAAGTTATTACAGTTCAGTGTGATGTTGAGAAACAGAGCAGAGTTGATAACAAAATGTATCACAAACAAGCAACCAACCAACCACACAAGAAAATTCAGTAATTTAGTTTTTGAAGAAATCCTGCATATCCCCCGACTCCAGGCTCTCTTCCACAAACAATTCAAAGAAAGATTTCAGTTCAGTAGAAAGTAGCATTGTTCCTGATCAAAATCCTTATCCAGCTGGATAGTGAAGAGGAAGGAAGAACAGCAGAGGCGGGTGGGGGCACGCATTAACCATATATCTGGCATAAAACTACTTCTACATGTACTAGAACCTCAAAATCAAATGAAGTTAAATGACAAATACCAAGAGTAACAAAAAAATGATTTCAAATTAACTAGCAAATAAATTCTTACTATCCAAGAATAAGTTCTGCTAGTACCTACCTGTGCTTTCTAAATGCCATCACAGCTCCATTCAAAGAACTTCCGGAGAGATGATCCTCCATACCAACAGAGTTATTAAGCAAAGACAACGGTTTCAAAACTATGATATCGGAATCAAGATATATTCCACCATATCTGGACAACACAACAAAAGAGAAACAAATAATCAAAAAAAAAAAAAATCCAACAAAATTGCTCATATTACAAAGGATGCAGTCTATTTCAATCCATTATTAGATGACCAAATATCAGCATCCAGAAAATTATAAAGGATACACAGTGATCCAACTAAGAATAACTTGTTCAGCATTAACCACTAAAAACTGACACTGTGGGCCTAAGAACTAAACACACATGCATGGTTTCCTCCTCAACATGTCGTAGGGAAACTACCTCTTGCAATAGTATAGTCTTCTCAGATAGGAGTCAAAAGTGCAGTTTCCAGGAAGCACATCGAACATGTAATTCATCTATTTGTCAAAATTTCTATATACATCTACATTAACTGCATATCCATAATAATTTGTATTACTTTTCTCCTCTTGTATACTTCTTATGTACCAGGGTTGCGCTTTGCGCTTTTAATGATATCTCTCTTACTTATCAAAAAAAAAAAAAAGGTCTAACTTTTCTATTTAAACACATGTAGATGCCTTATGGTAGGTGTATCAAGAAAGAATACAATTTCTTCTTTCTCTCTTCTTTCTTTTCTTCATTTTCTTTACTTTCAACTTTTATAACAGACATTCCATATCCAGAACTAAAATCAGGAATAGAGTTTATTGGGAGAAAAACGTTTCTGAAGACAGTTCGATATGCAACTCTATAGTCGCAGTGAATTGAGAGACAAACAGTAGAAATTAAAAAACAAATATCATAGTGCAAGTGTCTGGCCATGAGCTGAGCATCAAGCAAGCCTCATGTAGAAATCACATTTGTGTGTCAAATTACGTCTCATTTCCAGACAAAAAATTATAGGATAAATTTTTTTTATTTTCTAAAATGAGTGTACAAGTCTTTTGGCAAAGATTTTCTTTAACTCAAGTAAAAAATGGACAGAATTTTCCTCCAAACTAAGTGGATGAAGTTCCTCCAAACCATTCTATAATAATGACATGCGTCCTTTGAGCATCTAAAAATCCCATTTTTTGTAATTATAGGGACAAAATTGAAACAAATTTTATTAAAAAAACATGTGCATCTCACATGCTATTAAAAAAGCATGTGAGAAGCACATGCTAAGTGCCACTTCCTCCAACCTAGTTTGGAGGAAATCTTTGACAGTAAAAAATACCAAAAATCTGCCTCATAGGCATGTTAGGGCTGTTGTTTATCAATGATGTAATTATGTAGACATCTTTACAATATTATGTTTCCAATAGTAATTAGTGAAGTGATAACCATAGAGTTATTATTGTTTCCATGAAAAATATGAACCCTAGCCCTTAGTTTCAAACCTTCAACCTCAAGATTTGTAGTTTCAAACCTTCAACCTCAAGATTTGTAGTTTCAAACATGCAACCTCAAGATTTGAATATTAACCGTGATGAATGTGATTGTGTAGCAGACATTTTGTAAACTGTTCTGCATTTTCTCATTCAACCTTTCTTTTCTCTCCTTACAAGAAACTAGAAGAAAAAAATTTAAGACTCGCCTATTTAATACCCAACTCTTCATATTATGCTTCTGCTTCTCAAATCCATATATTTGCATGGGTTATGACCATAATCTGTTGTGGTTCTCATGTAAGACGATAAAAACACATACTTTAATATAAGATGCTCTCTCTGGGATTACAGAAAATTAGCACGTTCATACAATATCCATGCCTACAAGTATAATGTAGTAGCATTTATCAAATCTTCATATGCATGACCCCCTTTTGTTCTTTTCCCTCTGTTTTACACCATCCCCTTTACCAAGTCCTGCTGCATTTCCCTTTTATATGTATATCTAGTCTTCATGATTACTAAAGTAGAAACTTACAATCCTCATGTTTACTAAAGTAGAAACCAATCAAAGACTTCACTGATAGATAGTCGAAAGTGGAAAGAAAAGAACTCACAAAAAGAAAATATTAAAACTTCGCTACCCCATATGAAAATATAAATCGGACTAAGCACACTTACTTGTAGAGAGCAGCAAGACGGACAAGCTCACTATAGTGAGTAGAATAAAACTTTGTGTTTTTCCATTCAAACCAGACAGAAGCAAATACATTGGTGCGCGTATCCTTCAGTAATTCATCAAGATTTGGCATGGCCACAGCAACTTTGTACCTGAAAAAATAGATGCGTTTAGACACTATGCTATATAAAGTGGTAAAAGAAATCAACCAAAAAAACAAAATCAAATAGGATGAGAATATACCCATCATTCACAAAGTTATGCTTAAAAAAATCAAGCTCAATCGTCTCTGAGAACATCACAACACAGGCATCTGGATGCTGCGAGAGCAAACTCTCAAGCCCCCGTTGGTGCCTCACACTATACATCCAAGGCGGCGAATTCCACACCATGAAAACTCTAATATCACACTTCCCCTTCCTGAAAAACGCATCCATGAACGCCGAAAATGACAGATGCGGATGCAAACCAGGGTAGTACCCCCATCTCTTTCCATCCGCATATATATGACCTGAAAACTCAGTCTTATCCCCAACCTCACCACCCTCTCCACCCAACTTATCATTCAACCTATCACTCTTAATGGAATCCATAATTCTATTGCTTTTATCCAATCCATTACCTACATTTTCAACTAAAGTCCTATGCTCTGCTCTCTTACTGTCTCTCTTATCAGATAAATTCAATACCCTATCCTTTCTATTTACAGTCCTACTATTCAATCCATTACCTAAAGTTGTACGCTCGGCTTTGTTCAATCCAATGTGGTTTTCTCCGGATTTTGATTCCTTGTCCGAAACGCTCAACGGCTTCTTGGCCGAAAATGGGGTTTTCTTGAACTCGTTTAACCACCATTTCTGGACCAAGCGATCGCCCCTCGTGAGCGTGGTGACCCCAAGGCCGTCGGGGTCTTGAAGCATGGGATTGTTGAGAGGGTTCAGAGCTTCAAAATTGGACTTGAACATTTTGTCCCTCCTCAAGAAATCGCTCTTCTTTTCGAACCAATTCCCCCAGCCTTCCCTCAATGGCGAGGCTCTCCCACGACCCGTCGTTTTCACCAGCAATGCGTCCTCGATTGAGACCACCTCGCTCGCCTTCCTCCGCACCGTCTCGTCCACCGGCACGTCGTCGGACCCGAACGCTGCCTTACTCCGATCCTCAGACCCTGAGCGATCGTCGTCCCACTCGTCGATCGAGCGCTTGTTGAAGGCCTTCCTGATGGCCCCGCTGAGATGGTCGAAGTAGTAGCCGGAAACCCGAGGCCGATCCGACGGGTCATCGCCGTCTGCTTCTTCTTCCTCCGATTCGTCTTGTTGCTGTGGATCTTCTTCGACGATGTCGAGCTCGTCGATTTTGTCTTCGGAGGTGGAAACGTCGTCGTCTTGGGCGTCGGAGAGGAGGGGATTGGAGTCGACGTCGTTTCGTGAGTTGATGAAGTAGTGGTGGGGGTGGTGAGGGTGAGATGGGGCGTGAGAGAGGCGCGTGTAGAGAACAGAGACTGAGAGGAGGAGGAGCAGCGCTGAGATGACGGCGCACGCCTGCGCACCGTAACGGGGCCGCCGACGTGTCCGGAGGTTTCGAAGCATTTTTCCCGCCGTTAGACTTAACGAGAAACGGTCGTCATCGTACGGGGATCTGAGAGAGAAAGATAAACCGTGAGGGAGTCGGTTGAGTGTAGTTTCTCACGCTCACATCACATGAGACCCACGGTGCTGTGGGCCAATCTAACCACGTGAGAAATCTATATGGCTTTTGAAGAAGGAAAAGTCTATTCTTCCAACTTCATCATCCTAAGAGTATTCTGAGCAGTTTCTTTATTATTTTTTCTAAATTTTTTTAAATTTAAAGAATCAAACTACTTTTTGCTTTCCTATCTAAATTTACCCTATAATAGATTCCCTATACATTTCCCTATATCATTAAAATAACATTTTTTTTACTTTTACCTCTTTTCTTTTTTCTTTTTCTTTTCTTCTTTCTTTTTTTTCTTCG
>FXXK01001502.1:0-28052 GCA_900184695.1 Betula pendula | reverse complement strand
GCATTTGTCTCCAGCAAAATTATTGGTTGATCGAAGAAGAAGAAGCAAGGAAAGTCTTGCATGTTGTCTGAACGAAGAAGGAGAAGAAGCGAAGGAGGCGACGACTGCACAGGGAGCCGTGAAAGGAGAGAGAACTTTTATTATTAAAAATGCATTGGGAAGCTACAGTGCAACCAATGCATTGGGTTGCATTGTAGCATTCCCAAGGATTTTTAGGATTTAGGGAACGGATCGGATATCTGCTGTGGGTGCGTTTTTGTGATTTTTTTGACATTTTTCCTAAATTTAGGGAAGGGAACAACATATAGGGTTTCTGCTGTGAATGCTCTAACCCATCCAACTCGTCCTACGTAGACGAGTATTAATTTTTAATTTTTTTCCAAAAATGCAGACGCAGCCGACTTCAAATTTGGTGGAAAAATTTTCCCCCAAATTTGAACGCAGCCCCCTCTCTCAGATCGCTCTTTCTCTCTCAGACCTTCTTCCCCCCTCTCTCTCTCTCAACTCTGATCTACCTGCCGCTGGCAGCTCCAATCTACTCCCACCGGCGTTTCGTCTAGCTCCGGCTCTAGTCGAGGAAAAAAAATTCTCCCAAATTTGAAACCCCCACCTCTCTCTCTCTACGTGGCCCTCTCCCTCTGCCTGACTACTCTGGCTCAGGCGAAGCGCAACGCCGCCCTCCTCCACCGGCATATCGCAACGCCTCCTTCCTCCGCCGGCGTTTGGGCTCCTTTACCGCCAACACAGGCGGAACTCCTCTCTCTCTCTCTGCGCGGCCCTCTCCCTCTACCTGACTACTCCGGCTCAAGCGAAGCGCAACGCCGCCCTCCTCCACCGGCATATCGCAATGCCTACTTCCTCCGCCGGCGTTTGGGCTCCTCTACCGCCAACGCAGGCAGAACTCCTCTCTCTCTCCTCCACAACCGACAGTTTGGGTCTTCAACCTCTAAAAGGTAGTATTCTCGATCTCTCTCTTACTTTGGTGATATGGTGTTGCTTCTCTTGCTTTGGTGGTTTGGGTTAAATTTATGCCAAGTTAAATTTTTTTAAAAAACAATCTGAAAGGGGGTTAAATCTATGCATCTTCTCTGCTAAATACAACCAAGTATTTCCTTGCGCTCAATGTTCGAAGGATTAAATCCACAGCAATTTCTAAAAATTGTTGTGGTATAGCAACCTCCATTTGCGTGGATCATACTTCTTCAAATCAATACATTATAAAGGAAATTCTTGATTTTTTTAAAACGTTTGAATTGTTATGTGAAATTGTGTAGGATTCTTGGGGTCAGACTGGGTTGTTTGTATGTTGATTGTTTCATATTGTTTGCGGATTTTCTTTCGTTTATCTCAATCAAGAAAGTTTGAGTTGATTTGGTTTATCTAGGGATTAGACAGATAGTGAAACAATCTTTATCCATGTAGAGTCGGCGAGAAAGTTTGGTAGAATTGCTAGATGGTGGGATAATGGTTATCTTATCTTGCTTCTAGTTTATAGTTGTTGATCATAAGATGATTTTGTTTTTTGCAAGAAGCTAGAAAAGATGGAGTCTCATGATTAGACAGGATGCCAAGCTCCAGAACATCCCATTCTTTGCATTAATAAGAATGGTTTCTTTGGAAGGGCAGCCACCATGAATATGTGTTCCAAATGTTTGAAGGACATGTAAAGAAGCAGGCACTAGTGAAGAAAGGGATCAGACAGCCATGGCAAGGGTTCTTTCAAATTTTAGGCCCAAATATAAATGTACAAAAGTGAAAAGGAGTTTTTGTTATTTTTGTAATGTTTTTATTTGTTACTATCTAGTGTGCTTGTTTGTAAGATAATTTGACTTATTTGTAATGTGAAAGATGCTCGGTGTGATGGCATTCCCTGGGGTCAATAAAGGATTAAAGTTTGAAGTTTCTCAAATTAGTAGTCTTTTTCTGTGTGAAAACTCTTGCCATTGCACTCTGGGATGCAAAAATCCAAATTTTTTTACCGAAATCATGTTTATCATTACGCCTGGAAATTTGAGTTATCATTACACTGTGTGAAGAGTGCTTTTTGTGCATCAACATGAATTAAGTGATCTTGATTCATCAACATATGTATGTTTGAGCTTGTTGCATCAACGTGTATATGTTTGTATGTAACTTCCAAGCCTTTAGGTAAGAGTGCTATCTGCAGCAGTTGAATTGCAACAAAACTGAGTTAAGCTCCATTGGGTTACAAAGAGATGCTTGAATTTGTTTAGGCCAAACATTACTTTTTCATTTGGCATGCCTTCTTGTCATTACTATCACTATGAAGGCAAAATGTCATACTACTACATCAATTGCCTTTTCTTTTTTTTTTTTTAATTTCATTTTGCAAAACAAATTTACAACAAGATCTAGCCTTAAAGCTGAAATACAAAAAGAGCAAAGCTATCACATCTCTTGTAAAACAATACAACTGAACTAATCTTTACAAATACAAGCAGAACCAACCTATATTGCCAACATACAAAATTACAACAAGATCTGGCCTTATAGCTAGAATACAAAAAGAGCAAAGCTATCACATCTCTGGTAAAACAATACAACTAAACTAATCTTTACAAATGTAAGCAGAATCAACCAATATTGCCAACATAGAAAATTACAACAAGATCTGGCCTTAAGCTGGAATACAAAAAGAACAAAACTATCACATCTCTTGTAAAACAATACAATTGAACTAATCTTTACAAACCCATGAAACCTATAACTCGTAAAGACATTTGTCTGAATTGTTGCATCTTAGAAAATGAATGCATTAGAGAGAGAGGTACCGGAGGGTCGTCGCACGGTGGTGTGGTCGTCGGAGTGGGTCGTCGCACTATGGTTCGCACGGTGGAGTGGTCATCGGAGTGGGAAGATCGGATAGAGAGAGAGAGAGAGAGGGGAGGGCTCGTATGAGGGAACGAGGGAATCAAATTTGGGGGCAAAATTTGATTCCCACAGCTGGGTCTTTTTGAAAAAAAAAAAAAAAAAAAACAACTCGTCCACGTAGGACGAGTTGGATGGAGAATGTTAACAAAGTTGGAAGTGTAGCACATCTCTTTGGAAAAATCCTTTCAGCATTCACCTAGCTTTTCTTTGATTTTTTTAAATTTAGGAATTTTTTTTTTTAACAAAACTACTTTTTCTTCAATATCTAAATACATTTTACAATAGCTTATTTTTATTTTTTTCATATACTATTAAAATATTATTTCTTTACAAAATACAAGTTTCCTACATACCCTCACTTTTTTTTACAAAAATCCAACATAATCCCCAATGAAATGCAAAAAGAGATGAGAGGAGAGATAAACATATAGGGTTAAAATAATGGATAGGGAAGCTCTTTAAAGCATTCAGAGCAGCTTCTCTATAACTCATTTCCTTCCTTAAATATAGGAAAAAATTCAAAAAAAAAAAACATAAAAAGTAACCTACAACAACTTTTATATTGGTTCCCTAAACCTTAGATTTGCTATCGTTGAACCCAATGTATAATAAAGCTTTCTTATCCATTATTTTAACCCAAAATATATTTATCTACTATCTCTTCTCGCCTCTTTTTGCCTTTCATTATAAACTGTATTAGGATTTTGTAAAAAAAAGTGAGGGTAGGGAACTTGTATTTTGTAAAGAAATAATATTTTAATGATATAAGGAAAAATAAGGGAAATTATTGTGAAGTATATTTAAATAGGGAAGCAAAAAGTTGCTTTGTTCCTTAAATTTAGGAAAAATCAAATGGAAGTTTATGTGAATGCTTTTAACTTCCATATACATTGGGTAGCATTGTAGCATACCAAATGTTTAGAAAACTTATAGGGAAACTGCTGCAAGTAATTTTTTGTGGTTTTTATGAGATTTTTCTTATATTTAGGGAATGAAAGCAACTATAAGATAGTTGTTGTGAATGCTTTTAGAGCAGCAGTGACTTCATGCTTTTTTTAAAGGATAAAAAAATTTTGAAGTTTTGTTGTGATTTTAATTTAATCATTGATTTTTCAATTTCGAGAATTCTTTTATGTTTTAGACCATGTTTTTCAATTTCGATAGTTACACTGGATGATTTGAAGTGTAGATCAGAGGTGGATAGATATTTGTTGGATCATGTGTGTAAAGCATCAAACATCTAAGTTTGATATTTTATCTTGATATAAAATGAATTCAATCTCCTATCATTGTAGAGATAGCATGCGATGTGCTGGTCATACTCATTTCAACCATTGTCTATGTGTCTACCTTTAGCATCGATGGACATATATGGGATCTCTTTAGAAGTTCATTATCTCCATTTATCGTTGCGGCTTTGATTTACACACAAAACTGGATAACGAGCAAGCCAATTGACATTCAGGAATTTAAAGAATTTGTAAAAAGCTTTGATGATCAGGGTAAATGTTTATAAATTAGTTGAAACTTAATTTTCACAACTTATTTATTCATTTAACTCAAATCCTTTTTATTCTAAATGAGCCTTCACATTCTTCAACTTCAAGAAGTGAAGTATTTACCAGCTAAAAGTTTGCTTGTAATGAAGGTTAGTTTTTTTAAAAAAAAATTGATTTATTTTACTTTACATTGATTTATATTTGTAGGGGTGCTGATTTCGTTGTTGCTGACTGCTACATAATTAGTGCATTTTGTAGTGTTACTTGTAATTTCATAGACTATAATGTTTGATGGATTTCTTATGTTGTGTATTTTTAATATTTTGTAAACACTAAACAATGTAATATTTAGTAGGTCGTGGTGAGTGTGTTGCATGCATTTTGTGTGCTAAGTATTGAAACTTTATTTGTGTATCTTGCATGCATTTAGTATTGGCTTGATGGTTAAAATGTCGCTAAAAGACTAAGGGTGCGTTTGGGTAAGCGATTTCGTAGACAATAAGTGCGATTTTAAACCAAATCGTAAAAACTGAATTGTTTGGGAACTGCGATTTTAAAAAATTGCGATTTGAAAACGCAGAAAATCTGCGATTTCAAATCGCAGGTAAGGATGTGCTTTTTTGAAAACGTAGAATTTTAAAACGCTAAATTGCAATTTTAAATGCCAAACTGCAATTTTGCCAAACGCTAAACTGCGTTTTTAAAAATCACGTTTTCAAATCGCACTTTTTAAAATCGTTATTTTTAAAATCGCACTTTTTGAAATCGCAATCCCAAACAGGCCCTAAATTGGTTTGAAATAATGTCTAGCCATGGACATTGGCTAGACATTATTTCAAAGCAATTGAAGTTAATTCACTTGTATTTTTTTTTCCAAGAGGATATAATTCAATTCAATTGTGTTTCTTAGTTTTAACAATTACATTCAGTTAATTCAAGGTTTAGTTGCAATTCAATTTACTCGATTGCCCAAAGTGTTATAAATAGATGTATTTTTTTCATATTACAATTCAGTTTATAAATACTTTGTATTGCCCAATATTTACAATTCAATTTACTTGTGCTTTCATATTACAAATGTTTTTTTGAGTGGTCTTTTTCTTCCATTATTGCTAACATCCACCATCACTTGCAATTTATTCATCAATGTACTACATTTAACATTTTTAGGAGTGCCAATTTTAACATTGCTTAATGAGCCGCTTATAACTTAGTATTTAAAAGCATTCACAATTCTTCACATTTTTTCTCTTTTATTAGTATCAACAGAGAAAGATCCCCCTGTTTAGGTTTCCCCTTCACTACTATGTACTTGCTCAAAATAACAATAATAATAAAAAAAAACTCCAAGTGATTGACATGATTTCATAAATTTTAAGGAAAAATGCACTTTACACCCTCAAAGTTTGGGCAGTTTTTTAATGTTGCCTCCAATATTTAAAAATTTGCAATGCACCCCATCGAAGTTTAAAAAATTTACAATTTGACCAATCCGCTAATCCCTTCCGTCTAACTTGACGGAGATTGTTATTTTTACTGTTTATATCCCCAAATTATCCTCAATTAAACTCTTTATTTCTCAAAATATCATTCCAGCCAGTTGGGGGTGGTTTCGTCCACCCCCATTTGAACCCTTGAGGGTGGACTTGTTTATACCAAAAAGCAACATGTTTGACCCAACCCAACACAACCCGTTTAATCTGTTTCAACCCAAATATAACTCATTTGACTTGTCAAACGGGTTGACTCGTTTATGCCAAACCCTAACTCTTTAATTTCGTATCGAATTCACGAAATGTATCAAAAATTGACAGTACTACCACCAACACTTGATCACCAACTAAACTGGCTCTGCCTGCTAAAAGCTAACTGTGCCACTGACAATTTCTTCAAAAATCTCTTTAGGCCTCGTTTGGTTTACGGAATGACTATTCCATTAGGAAAATGAATAGTTATTCCTTAGAATAGAAGAATGTGGAATTGAATAGTTATTCATATTCCTTAGTTTGGTTGTAACAATGGAATAGAACACTGAATAGATATTCTTTTATTTGGTATAATGGAATACGCTAGTGAATAGAATCATATTATGATCAAATTTCTTAAAACACCCTTATAATACAAATATAATTTAAGGATGTTTTCTTATTTATTTTTTAAACAAAAACCGTTATACTATAACTTTTTAAAAAAAAAAAAAAAAAAAAACTCTGAAGTTTTTTTAAAAAAAGTTTGTACTGTTTTAAAAAAAATAAAAAAATTGTCAAGTTTTTTTTTTTTTTGGAAAAAAAAAATAATAATAAAAAAAAAAAAAGCACATCAACAAAATCATCATATTCACCCATCAATTTTATTTAATTTTATTTTTTAAAAAAAAAAAAAAACGAAAAGCACATCACCGAATGCTCTCATAATACTAAAAAAAAAAAATTGATGTTGGAATGTGAGAGGCTTTTAGGAGAAGATGTTACAATAATTCTATTCATGTAGGAAATGAATAAATATTCCTCTCATTTTTAAAAGGAATACATATTCCTCTTCGTAAGGGAATAAGTATTCCTATAGGAATAACTATTCCTATGAATAGGCTCTTACCAAATAAAGAAATAACTATTCCATAAAAATAGTCATTTCATTCCAAGACCTATTCAGCAAACCAAACGGAGCCTTAGTTGGAAGCGATACCGATGTCCAATTGCGTTAATGAAACCAGAGCAATGCTTTGGGATATTAGGGGAAACCTGGAGACAATAAAACCAAAACCATTAGCCGAGTTGGATGGATACGCGGCCCAATTACGTTCTTCCCCATGGATCAATGCAAAATAGTTTTTATTTTTATTTTTATTTTTTTAGTGCATAATAGTTAATAAGAGGCCCCGAGGATTCTAAGTTAATGTTTGGGAGGCTGAGAATGGTACACAAACAAATTTGTTGATTTGCTGTAAACAAATTTGTTGAAATGCTTCCATTCAATCTTGATTTTTCACAGCAATTATATAACACCCTAAGATTTTTCTATAAATTTTATGTCTTACTAAATTTATAATGGGACCTAAAGAGTCTTTAATAATAATAATAATAATAATAATAATAATAATAATAATACTTGTACTGTGGGATCGCTTATTAATCGGGGTAAGTCACAAGAGACGATATTTATTGAGAATATTTAAACTTTTTTAACCAATAAGAGCATTAGAGATTTATTCTAGAATAATTAGAATAAAACACTTAGCTTATTAAAATCTGAATACTCACGATCCTTCTAGATTATAACAATCAAATAACTTTTTTAAGCGTCTCAACCATGCGATCTATTTGTTGTCAATTTCTTTTTGACCAACGTTTCCTTTTTCTTTTTTTTCCCCTTAAGAACCAATCGCAACTCATTCCTCTCTTCACTACAACTAACGTGAGCTACCTAGTTGAGGGGGAATTCATCAATCAAGTTGAAAGCAAATCTAACGCCACCCATCATTGAACTCAAATTGCATTACTTATGATCATTATACTGTTGAAAGGGACACTGGTGGGCATCGTAGTCATCAATAACTCGAACATCTGGCCCTTTGATTGAAACTCATGGACTGAATGCACCCTAAACTCAGGCTGACAAAACGAGTTGGCGTATTCGGGTTCAGGTCGACCCACTTGACCTACCAACCCGTTAAGGGTAAACCCGAACAAGACCCGCTAATTTTAATGGGTAACACGACATAACCCGACAACCAGTTTAGTTGTCGGATTGGGTCATCCGGGTCGAGTTTATGGGACCCGACCGAGCCGAATTAAGCAAAAATCAGCCACTTTTGAAGACTGAAACGACTGAGAGACGAAAGAAGCCGTGGGAGGCTGGAAGCTCGACGAACAGACCCTCCAGTAGATCGTGCAGCCCAGATGCAGCGTCCTCGACATCGTCAACGGCTACACGACCATGAACTCTGGTAACAAAATAGAACGCCGCGATGGCCGGAGAGAGAGGGAGATCGAGAAAGAGGGAGACTGAGAGGCCGTGAGAGAGAGAGGGAGATAGACTAAGAGAGAAAAGAATTGAGACCTACCAGACGAACTTCAACCTCAATGCCACGGGGGAGCTCGACGAACAGACCCTCCAACAAATCGTGCAACCCAAATGCGGCGTCCCCAACATCATTAACAACTCAACGACCATGAACTTCAGTAACAAAATGGAACGCCGCTATGGCCAGAAAAAGGCAAGGAGATCGAGAGAGAGAGCTAAGAGCGACTGTTACTCAACAAAGATGAAGGACCGTTAAGTTTAGGAGTTTCTTTCTCATTTCTTTTCTTTTACGTTTTTATTTTTTTAAATAAAAATAAAAAATTAAATTAACAAGTGACCAATCTGACCCGATAACTAAATGGGTCATAAACGGGACGTTTATGACCCGAACCTAATAACTACAAACCCAAACCTGCTATTTTCATGTCGAATTTACAAGTCATGTCAAAAATTACCACCCCTATCCTAGACTAATAGTATTAATAGTAGTAGTATTTGGGACTCTATTATAGATTGTACCACTTTGAGCATATGTGGCCTGTACATCTTTTGACATATAAATTGTGCATCGTTTGACTTATATATTTTGTACAACTTTTTTTTTAGTTCTATATAGGGAAGGTGATTGATATATGAAAAAGCTATGACCTCTCAATAGTGCTTTACCCTTGTATGCCTCTGACTTCTTTTGTAGGACATAGTGATATATTCAAAGTCTTAACTATTAGACTGATGTACTAACAATATATTTCTAATATAACTTTATATTCCTGCCATGCGTTATCGACTTTAACCAATGGAGTGTATGTATGAATGTTTACTTCACTCTTTAAGTTAGCTAAAACTCGACTTAGTTCAAGTTCTCCTTATTCCCAAAAATGGCAGAGTGACAAATTATCATCAACCATCAAGAGATTTTCTTCTTCACTAAGTGCCAGAAAACTCGAGGGTCCCTCAACATTTCAGTACCACCACATTACAGAATGGTTTTAATAAATAGAATATCCAAGCAGAAACAAATACAATCCTTTTTCCCCCAGCAAAATAATTAAACACAAATATTTCAACAAAAGTTGGAGATAATTGCTCATGCAAGGGCTTGTACTCATAGGCGATTAATGACAGCCTCCACCTCAGAAGGGGTATATAGATGGTATGTTGGAGCCACCTTTGCAATATCAACATTACTTGGAGTCACCTGGGATCAACAACACAGTTAAAGCAATTTTCTATTGACAAAACATATAGCATACATTAATCTCCAATTCCGAGAAATCCTTTTTACCTTTTCTTCCATAACCTGCCTCAAAATGGAAAGAGCAATGGTTTCAGCTTCTGCTAGAGTGATGTCCTGCAAATATTAACCATATCATATATCCCTTCAACTTTTCAAGTTGACAGCAAGAGAAAGAAATTCTTTTACAGACAAAAGTAGAAGGAATATGTCATCTTGACAGAGATTGCACCACTTCAATGATTAGTAAATGATTGAAGCATGTACTAAAAGATTTTTTAACTAGTTGACAAGTTTTGTCTAGGTCCTTAACTTAATAGGTTAGCATGTATTTGGCCTTCTAGAGGTGGAACAAACTATTTGCACAAAAAGCATGCACACACAGACATATAAGAAGGTAGAGATAACTCATATCCACACATGAAGAGAACAGCTTGTATTACAATGAAAGCACATATAAATACGAAAGGATACCTTGTTGTACTGCTCCTGCAGAGAACTGTCTGCACCCTCTGAACCCGAACCAATAGCTTTGGCATTGCATTGCCAAAAAGTGCCAGATGGATCAGTATAGTATCTGCATTAAGTGAGTTTTCTTCTAGAGTCAAAGGACGAGGAAAACACCAGGATATGCATAGCATAAGCAGGAATAATTTAAACAGTTACTCAAAACTGAAAAAAATAAGTGGCCTATGAATATGCACATCTTGGCACAATTGCACATAATTGTCACATTCACATTCAAAAGAACAAACTATAAATGGAAATCTACAACCAGCCGTAGATGTGTAGGGAAGGAGCTAAGGTGAATAGAGTAGTAGTCATAAAGACGATAGTTTGCAAAGAAAATAATAATTGAACCACGAGATTGAGATTACAAAGGCAACAGGTATTGCCATTAGAATCAGGTTGATTACAGATACAGAGAACTTCAACACTAATAATGTAATTTTTACACTGAATTGGTATGATGTTGAAACATTGAACACTCAGAGATTGGTGAGAACAAGTGATATTTCATGGCCACATTGTGCCGCGTTGATAAGAATGTATTGGGATTTTGAGCAGTCCAAGTACCATAGGAATCGAAATGAAAGATACAGTTGTGAGTTTACCACCTACGTAATGCACATCCACAGGGCTGATTCTACAAATCATCCTAACAATCATTATAACGGTTAAATTTTAGTTGGGGGTGTCTCTACAAATCATTTTGGCAGTAGCAGTTGTCTGGTGTCCAATTCTCTCCCGCCACCCACACCCCAACTCCCTCAACCAAAAGCAAGAAAAATAATCAAATTAAAAAAGAAACAAAGAGAACAAAAAAGGACATTGACATATACCGGAAGAACAATTATATCATGTGATGCAAGAGCGAGAACATAAGCATGAAAGCATTAAAGCCGGATGTTACAGACTTTTAAGCACCTCTAGAGGATGTCTATATTGATGTGGAAGAGACAAAAAGCACAAAAGGGAGGTCAAAAGTTATAACAAAAAACATTATTGGTAGAGAGGTAACTGGGGACATGGGCCTAAATAGGGTTGAGTGACATAATACATGTAGCAAACCCTAATTGGTTGGAATCAAGGCTTTTTCGAATTAAGTTGAGAACCATGAATAAATATATACAATCGAAGTATGCATAATGACGTTACCTTTTATTTATACAATAAAACTGCACTTGCAAAATATGTATTTTAGTTTTCTTGCTAGGCATAAAAAGTATTCAAACATTGTACTTGCAAAGTATGCAAAGAAAATTAATACTCACAGGCTGGGCCCATTCTCATCATGGCCAGCAATGAGAAGAGAAACTCCAAAAGGTCGAGACTGCACAAAAGAATACCATACATCAGAAAGCATTTAAGAATGACAAATCTAGGATCTAATATCATATAGTCAGAGAATCCAATTAAAACAAGTGAAAACATTTTAAATGCAATAGAAGCAAACAGCAGATGTTGCAAACCACATAGAGAAGTTTCATCGAGATTTCTTATGGTGTGGGATAGACGAAGAGTTCAAATTTCACTTGATAAGTTGATCCAAGGTTTGTTCTTCAATTTCTGAGAGAAAGTTGGGGGTTCGAAACTTGCAATTGTTTAATCATGCTCTGTCACGGGAATAGCTATGGTGCTATTTGCGTGAGAGCGAGGCATGGTAGAGAGTTGTGATAGACTCTAAATTTGGCAGTGAGTGGGGTGAGTGGTGTTCAAATGAGCTTCTAGGGTTGTATAGGGTAGGGTTATAGAAAAATATTAGGAAGGGGTGAGAGATGTTTTCAAGTCGCACCAGATTTGAGGTGGGAGATGACGCCAAGATTAGTTTATGGCATGATCTGTGGTGTGAGGACAAAGCCTTAAAGGAAGCCTTTTAAGATTTATATGGTAGAAGGATTCTTATGTAGCGGCTCAATTGGAGCTATATGGTGGCTTCAATCAGTGGAACGTAAGTTTTACTAGAGCAGCTCACGATTGGGAGGTGGATGTCTTTGCCTCGTTATTCAATATGGCCCCATCCAAAAAATGGTTGTTGGTTGTTAGCTTTTTCTACAATGTCCTTGCTTGTAATGATGGCATTCCTTTCCCTTAGAAGAGCATTAGGCGGACTAAGGTTCCATTGAGAGTGGGTTTTTTGCTTGGTTGACGACCCTAGGAAAGATACTTACGATGGACAATCTTAGAAAGCGTCATGTTATTATGGTTAACAAATGCTACATGTGCAAGAAGAATGGAGAGTATGTGAACCATTTTCTTATACATTGTAAGGTTGCTTAAACCTTATGGAGCGCGTTCTTCAGTTGTTTTGGGCTTTCTTGGTTATGCCTAAAAGAGTCGTGGATATGTATGCGTGTTGGTGGACCGATGGTAGCACTCAAAGTGCTACTGTGTGGAAGATAGTGTCTTCTTGGCTCTTGTGGAACCTTAACGCAATGATAAAAGTTTTGAGGACCATGAGAGGACGTTGGCAAAACTTAAGTCTTTATTTTTCAATACTCTTTATATTTGGACAACTGTGTTTTTAACTCCTTTGGTGCTTAGCTTTCACGATTTCTTTCATTTTTTTTTTCTTCTCACTCTGGTTAAGTGTTTCTCTTGTAGACTTCGTATGTACCCAGGTTGCACTTTTCACTTTTAATGATAATTCAATTACTTTAAAACAAACTGAACATTGGGATATGATAATATTCTACAACCCGCATCATCTCCTTTTCTTCTATTCAAAATTTTGAAGATCAAGAAAGTAGGTTATGTATTCTGCAGCAGTCTTGGGTTCTAAAAATTAGGCACTTGCAAATGATCTGATGCATTGAAGCATCTGATATTACTTTTCAATTAACAGGGAACCACAACTTATATAACCAAACAGAAATTAATTGCAGAGGAAACCAATTAGCCTTTAATAAGAGTAATAAGTCCTACACCCAACTTCCTGGTCAAATAACACCACTGCTTTAACTTAAAATATTGGATTCAACCCCACGACTACTTTGGTTTGTTGCTCTTTCTTATTCTTTAGTTTTTCTATTAATTTTCAACCATAATTACTCAACAAGAGAAGCTTTATGGTGTTATTTGCAACACATTCCCTAGTTGAAACTCCCTAAAAAAAAAAGCCAACCTCCATAAAGTTAGCATGCATTTTATGCAGATTGAATTTAAATTAAATTGAAGGAAAAATAATACCACACTTTAAGACTTTTAACAACAAATCTCTCTCAATTTAAAAGCATCCAACAAATCGCTATGAATAAAGGGTAGAAAGTTGAAAACATGGAAAGATCTCCAATATGTAATTGGAATAGACATAACAAGGTAAGAAAATATGGCAGCAAACACAAAGACGGTGTATGGACAAACAAAATCAGGCTGCTAGAATAGCCAAAATGCTCACATCTATATATATCATATTCACATTGAAATAAGAGCACTAGTAGCAGCTCTGCTTAAATTTTGCTTAAATTTTTCCTCAATACAGAGAATCAAACTACTTTTTACTTCCCTATTCAAATAAACTCTACAATAGCTTTCCTTATCATTTCCTTATACCATTTAAATATTTTTTAAATTAAATACTAGGAAAAAGAAAGAAGAAAGAAGAAAGAAAAACCATTTAAATATTGTTTTAAACAAATGATAGAGAAAAAAGAGAGGAGAGATAAAGTTTTTGATATTAAAATAATGTTAAGGAAACCTCTTTTGGTTTCCTACATTAAGGGTACAACCTTTGGTTCTCTTAGTATTTCCTTAGTTTAGGGAACACTATGGGAAACTGTTGCAGGGTTTTTTCAACAATTTTTCCTACATTTGGGTAAGAGAATGGGTTTTAAAAAAACTATTGCTAGTGCTCTAAGAGACAGAAAAAATAGAAAACAACTTAAAGCAAGTGAAGAAGAAGAGGACAAATAAATTTCTTTTTTATATAAATAATCGAGATATCATTAAAAGTGTAAGGCGCTCCCAGATGAAGGACAAATAATAAAGGAAGCATGACTCACACCATTGCAAATTTGCAATTTGGGATATACATGTGGACAGATCAGGTTCTAGATGAAACCATGTATAGCTTGAGCTCAAAGCAAGCAAATAAAAGAAAAAACAAAAGGGCTATATATAGAAATACTCGGTATAATTATCAGTTGCATTGTTAAATGCCTAACTGCTGGCTTTTCTTTTTCTTTTCATTTTTTTTAATGATTTTTTTTTCTTTTCATTGGTATCATATATTTCACAATAACATCATAAACAAGTGGATCAATTATTACCATAAATCATGCAAAGTTCAGTGCTTATTACCATGGATTCTTCATCACCTTCGCCAAATCGTAGGGCTAGATCACAAAGAGCTTGAGTCGTAGACTCCACAGTCATTGGCTCACCATAGGAGAACCTATGGTTCTGAAAAAAAATGAAAAAGAAAAAAAGAATATAAATCTATTGGCATAGAGCTATTGCTTCCCACTAGCACATCAATAACAAAAACCGTACCTGAGTTTCCACCCGTGCATGCTCAACAAGTGTTCGAGCATCAGCAATCAATCCGCTCATGGCACATCCAATATGGTCATCAATTTCCATAATTTTCTCCACACTGCTGGGTTCCTAAAAGAGAAATATAAAAAAATAAGGTCTTGACCAAGTGACAACCCTCTATATTTCTAACTTTAGCAAGCGTGGTTAATCTACATCAAAAGAAAAATCCACTAATCAAAATTCATATGGTACCACTCTTAGTTTTTAAATGAACAAGAGGTTAGGTTAGAATAGAATTTTGAAAAGAATATCCTATTTAAATCTGATTGCAAGTTTTATTAATCCTAATGTCGATCCATAAATCCTTGTTGTCACATTAAATTTGTGAGTTCCTTAATAATGATTAACATATATACATTAGTATACCTGTTAGTTTCACCACTTAAAAAATACAATGTTGTTCTCTGGTAACGAACACACACACACACATGTATGCCTCATCACACCTAAAGAAAACAAATAGAACGGGACATTTATAACTTACGCCCTTAATAGCAATACAAATCAATAGGTTATTATCATAACAATTATCTGAAAAAATCCATGCTTTAACAAAACGCATATAAAGTTATCCTTAATAAAAAATAAAAACAGTGACAGGCTTTGGCCCAATGGTAAAGGAGGGTTGGCTTTTAATAGGTCTTAGGTTCCAATAGGGGAAAGTGAGCATACACACACACACTTATTCGTAGTCTAGTAGTTCTCATAAAAAACTGATGGTGATCAACATCTACTACTAAAGTTCAATGCCAAAAAACCTAAAAGGCCTCTCCGCAATGCATTCCTATAAATATAATCAATTTCTAAATTGAGCACAACCCACCAAACTTGATCCCCTTGCTTGTGTTTATTCAAAATGCTTTGTAAACCAAATGGAAAGACAAACTCCTAAATCAAGATAGGTTCATTACGCAACTTCACCTACATGGAAATTGAACTGTAAACTGAAGTCTCAACTCATAAGGACAGATGTCTAGTTAAAACCACCAATCTGTTTTTGCTTCTACTATACACACACAGAGAAGCTATACCACCTTTTATCTTATGACCTGCATTCCTTTAGTACTGTGCTTTGTGTACAGAAGCATACATCCAACAGTTGCACCACTAATACTCATCTAGATCAGAATATTTGCACTTCATCTAAAAAGGAAATTTCTTTAACAGTCTAAAAGTTAGGAGAGGGCTTCTTTAACATTGAGTGAATACAATGAATTTACAAACTTTCTAAACCATCAGACCACTTTTAACATCCACCAAAAAGAATGTGAGTTTCATATCAATTCTTCCATCAGAAACAATTAAACATAAAATAAAATTTTGTTCAGGACAATTAAAAATGAACTGATTACAATTATAAATGTAAACATAAGAACAAATACATGGAGATCACAAAAGGATAAAGTCTAACCAGTAGTGGCGAAGTGATACGTTTCTCAACTGCAAGCACAACTCCTTCTTTCGTCTTCAACCCAATTGCAGTTGAACCCAGCTGTCAATCGATGAACACCCATATTACATTCACAATCAGAACCCTTCTTTTTTATTACTCAGTCAGAGAGAGAAAAGAAGAGTGGATTACCTTGATGGCCTCAATGGCATACTCAACCTGAAACAACCGCCCTTCTGGAGAGAAGGTGTTCACTCCTCTGTCATACTCAGTCCTTCACACACCCAACCCACAACCAAATAAAAACAAAATCAAAAACCAAACATATAAGAAAAATAATCAAAATAAACAAACCCTATATGTATAGTAGCACCAAATGTAACTAACCTTGTGAGAAACATTTCCGGTGCAATTCAATAAAAACCCTAGGATCTGCGTGAGATAAACCCTAGATCAGTATCAGAAAGAGATTAAATTCAACGTTTCCACACAAACATATGACCAAACGCGTCGATTTTCTCAGGGACCAAACAGAAAAGTATATAAGAAGTTTCTGAAATTGTTGAAAATTCAAAAAACAATGGCAAAGATATAGTAACAGAGATAGAAACTAACGGATCTCTCGGATATCAAGCTCAGTCAATGAGCTTTTTCACTATTAGTGCATGGATTAGAGAAATCAGAGAAACACGGGGAGAGAGAAAGAGAGAGATTTACCGGCTTGAATGATTTGTGTGAGTGTGAGAAAGAGAGAGAGCTGAAGAGCGAGCGCTTTACTCTGTTGGAAAATAGAGACGAAAAGGTCTGGTTTCTTGTTGGGGAAGAAGGCTTTGTAATGGGCTTGGGCCTTTGTTTGGACTTGGCCCGGGTCATGNAATGGGTTGCACAGGATTTCGATGCGGCACAAGCTCGGTCCGATTAGAGCTCAATATATCATTTAAAGCATGAGCAGCAGCTTCTCTTAAACTTTTCTTTAATGTAGAGAACAAAATCATTTTTTAATTTTCTATTTAAATGCATTCCACAGCAGCTTCCCTTCATCTTTCTCTATATGAATTAAATACTATTTAAATTAAATGCTAGAAGAAAGAGAGAGGAAAGATAAATTATTTAAATATTGTTTTAAACAAAAGGTAGAAAAGAGAGAGAGAAGAGAGAAAATTTTTATATTAGAATAATGATAAGGGAATCATTTTTTGTTCCCTAGATAAAAGGAACCAAAATTGGTTTCCTTGTTTATTTTTATAGTTTAGGGAACACTTAGGAAAGCTGCTGTAAGGACTTTTTGTATTTTTTCAACAGTTTTTCTTACACTTGGAAGGAGAATAGCGTTTAAAGAAAGCTGCTGCTAATGCTCTTAAGAAGCTAAATTTGGCTTGATTAAAGTATCATTACGGCTAAATTAGAATGTATNAAATGGGTTCCACAGGATTTCGATGCGGCACAAGCTTGGTCCGATTGGAGCTCAATATATCATTTAGGAAGCTAAGTTTGGTTTGATTAAAGTATCATTACGGCTAAATTAGAATGTATTGTACATTTCAAATTATGTAAACTATTTTTACAATTTCAATTTTACATTTGAAATTCTTAATCCTGACTGATGTTAATCATTCCAAAAATATATATATAACATTATTACGGAAACTAATAAACACTATCATCGGTTTGGACGAAGGATTATATTACTTACAATTAAAGTATAAGAATAAAATTTCCCGTTTTCCCATTTTGATCCACAAAAAAATAAAAAAAAATAAAAAAGTATAAGAATGAAATTGAAATTTTTAAAAATTATTAATTAAAAGGCGAAATTGCGTCTACATGCATGTGATTTAGTTTCTTTTTATTTTTTAAGTATATTATAGGAAGAAAACAATAAATCAGGAAAGGAACCAGCCCTAGCCTACAAGCAAAGAAGAAAGTAGATCTTTTCCACTACAAATGAGGTGTATCGTCCCAACAAAATTATTTAATTGGCAAATAACTTAACGGTTTGCCTCCCATCCTTAACCTCTTCCAAATTAAAACTCAAGGATCATACACTCTCAGAAGTGAAAACCTACAACAGAAGACTTGTCATTTAATTAAATAGAGATAGCAACTAATAACCGACAAACACAAAAATATACTAGAATAACTGAAAACAATATTAACATAGCATAAATAACTAATGTCTCCAAAAGTTTGGTCAAAGACCAGTCATCTAAATACCATAAATGTTACAACTCAAGTTCTCATAATCAACATCATAATTAAAGCCTAACCTTCAAAAGATGAAGCATGTAAACTATATTTATCATGTTATGCTGAGAATTTCCTCTGACTCTCCACATTCTAATTAACCACACATGGTCATGCTCCTTAAAGATCACCCAGAGAATGCCCTCCAGTTGGACGGTACTCCTCGAATGATCCGACATCGTATAAATTATCTATTAAATAACACATGTATCATAGGTGAAAAAGATACAAATGTAAATCCACGACTTAGTGAGTAATAATACACATGTTACACAGGTTATCATTTTGTGAATTCAGTTTATAAATCACAAGTATTGATAGTCTCAGCTATGGCATAAACATGTCATGATAATGCAGTATACTTATATAGTACATGATATATTTGAAGAGCATGTGATGTGTCAACAATATGGTCTACCCAAAACATTAATCCTCTTTCAGCAAAGTTTGCACGTCTTAAATGACTTTTGGTATAATTCCAATTCCTCGTGCATTGTACAAACATACCGTCTTATACTAGCAGTCCAACTTTTTAGGTGGCCCATGCTNTTTGCGTTTTTAAATCGCAATTTTTTTAAAAATGCAGTTCCCAAACAATTCAATTTTTATGATTTGGTTTAAAATCGCACTTATTGTCTATGAAAACACAATCCCAAACGTACCATAAAACTCAAGGATCATACACTCTCAGAAGTGAAAACCTACAGCAAAAGACTTGTCATTTAATTAAATAGAGATAGTAACTAATAACTCACAAACACAAAAATATACTAGAATAACTTAAAACAATATTAACATAGCATAAATAACTAATGTTTCCAAAAATTTGGTCAAAGACCAATCATATAAATACCATAAATGTTACAACTCAAGTTCTTATAATCAACATCATAATCAAAGCCTAAGCTTCAAAACATAAAGCATGTAAACTATATTTATCATGTTATGCTAAGAATCTCCTCTCGCTCTCCACATTTTAATTAACCACACATAGTCAAGCTCCTTAAAGATCACCTAGAGAATGCCCTCTAGTTGGACCGTACTCTTCGAATGATCCGACATCGTATAAACTATCTATCAAACAACGCATGTATCATAGGTGAAAAAGATACAAATGTAAATCCACAATTTAACAAGTAATAATACACATGTTACACAGGTTATCATTTTGTGAACTCAGTTTATAAATCACAAGTATTGATAGTCTCAGTTATAGCATAAACATGTCATGATAATGCAGTATATTTATATAGTACATGATATATTTGAAGAACATGTGATGTGTCAACAATATGGTTTACCCTAAATACAACTCTCTTTCGGCAAGGTTTGCGCGTCTTAAATGACTTCTGGTACAATTCCAATTTCCCAGACATTGAATAAACATATCGTCTTCTACTAGCAGTCCAACTTCAGGTGGCCCACGCTGACTAGCAAAGCCGTAACAATGACACCACTCAAAAAATAGTGCGTCGGTCACAAACCTATAACTATTGGATCCAAGACTCACATTATCAATGAAATATTTGACCATAAAATTAACTTGTAATAATAGTAAGTCCATAGCCGTTTTTTCGAATAAGACGGTGTACAATGTCATATTATGCAACATTAGTCTTTCACCGTCTTTTATATGTATGCATTTTACAAACTCATTATTTCATTATCTTTTTAACCAAAGTCATTTTCAAAATATGGAGTTCACAGTTAATCAAAAATAAGCATTTCATGAGAGTTGTAAAAATATATGTTTTGTACATAAAATAGTCATGTTATGCAGAAAATAACAATAACAAGTATTCATATGAGTTTTTACTCACTCGTGTTGGAGGGGTCAACCAAATAGTCCTACACGTAGTTTCTGACTTCCGAATTTAAAAAATGATCTTACCATTAGTCCTACGCTTGAGCTAAACAAATCATAGGTCTCTAATAACTCAAAAATGACTTTCTGCCCAAGTATCAAACGTTTTAGGCTCAATTATCAAACGTTTAACTAGGCGGGTCAAACATTTGATATGGGAAACTTATTATGGACCAGAACTTCGGTCATTTTAGCTCATAACATCTCTTAAGGTCTTTCACATAAAAGAATGGGGTTTCACACTCTAAAACAATGTTTGGTGTACTAAACTCTTCAAACCAATAGAAAACTATTATTAACCTTAATAGAAAACTATCATTAACCTTAATGATCAAACATAACATCTAACATCAAATAAGACATAATAACGTATTAAACAAAGTAATAACAAGCAAATAACAACATAAAAACAAGTTAGGTTAGGGTAATTACCTTCAGAGCCTAAAAACTTCTCATTTTTCTAAACTCTCTTCCTCACACACACACACATGAAGTTTACTAAGCTCCAATCAGTAGTGAACAGTAGAAGTGAGAGGCATAGTCCTTATTTATAGGGCTGGAGCACCTAAATAAGGACTAATAGATTTTTTTAGCTTATCAAACGTTCGAGGGTATGACATCGAGTATTTGAGTAAAGCATCAAACGTTTGGTACGATATGACACATACACTGAACGCATGACCTACGATGAACAGTGTTATACAATGCATCACGACAAGCTTGAACGTTTGATGGGTCATCGAATGTTCCATGGTGGCCTTCAAATGTTCTCCAAATGTTTGAGGCACCCAAAACATCATTATCAAGTCTCTAATCTTGTTTGATCTTTTGTGGTATTGCCTGGGGACAGAGAGGGAAGGAGGAAAATAAATGAGAATGCAACCAGAATGAGATCTAGCAGCAGCCCAATATGCCACATGATGGGGGAAGAATTTTGCACTTCTGTATATTTTCCTAGCTTGCTAACAGGAGGAAGAAGAAGTAAGGAGATAGATGATTGTATGCAATCTACCAGGCTTGATCAATAGAAGGATGTTGTAAAGCCATGATAACAATATAAGAGTCACTTTCTAAAGAGAAATTGTTGGGCTTTAGGAAATGGGCCAAAGAAGCCACAATATGCGCGGCCAGAACCTCTCCATGGTTAAGGTCACAGAGAGGGATAATCTGGGAGAGAGCCTCAATGATAGAGCCAACAGATTCACGACAAACAACAGCATGGGCCGAAAAATTATCTCTAAATGATTGCATCAAAATTAATCTTAAAAGACCCAGCCAAAGGAGGAAACCCTTTTTTGGATGATGGGGAGACAATGGCTTTCCAAGCTAAAAAGTGTTCCATAGCCCTTTTTTGATGGAGATGGCGAGAGTCATAAAATCTACTTTGAACCCTTAATGGGCTACCTTGTTCCTCTAAACCACAGCAGATCACAAAAAATAGAAGCATAAACATGGAAAAGATGGGAATCCTTAAGGGGGATGCCAAAAGAGGTGGAGGGGGAAATGATCCCATGGATCCAAGTATCCAACCCAAGATTAGACCAAGCAAAACAGTCTAAAGGCTAGAAGGATTCTCTACAGGCAATTCTAGCAAAAATGCATTTGGAAAAAAAAAAAAAAAAAAAAAAAAAAATGAGATAAAGAGTCAATATCAGAGTTGCATAGGGAACAAAATAAATCATCCAGAGAATATGAAAAATGGAGGTCAATCTGAACGATAGGAACCAAATCCCAAGCAATTTTCCATAAAAACAGTTTAAGCCTATCACAAGGATTTAACCTCTATAAAAGCTTCAAGGAAGAGGGAAGAAAAGAGTGATGGGGGGCGGGGGGAGGAAACTTAAATTGGCTGAGGAGAGTGTAGGCTGATTTAGTGAAAAAAGACCATTGGAGGAAGGAGACCACAAAAAGGGGGGAACAAGGCTAGGAAGGGATGGCCAACTTTAAAATTTCCTAGAGGATATAAGAAAGATATCCCAAGAAAATGAGGGAGAAAATAGATATTTAACTAAGAAAAGGAGGGGAAGGGAGAGAAAGGCTAGTAGACGGCTTAAAGGAAGGGAGGACTGGATTTATAGGGAACTCCATATTGGAAGGGAAGATGACCTATGGATTCTATGGCAAAGACCTTGGGTAAGAATGTTCATACATTTCAAAATGCCTTTTCAGAGCCAAGTACTAGAGGGGGAGGAGGGGGCAGAGAGAAATGAGTAGTTTATGAGATACTTACCTTTCAGCTGGACCACCCAAGGGTAGAAGGAGTTAATCAGCATCTTCCATCCAATCAAAAATAAACATGCAGACTTGCATACAAAGGAAAACTACGATGACGTATGCCCCTAAACTAACGGTCATTACGAACCATATTCCATGCATTTTCTGATGCGTCAATAGCATTGGTCTCCTCATTCCAAGTAAACCCCATGTGATTGTTCAATAAATTATGTACCTATCGGCATTGTATTGTAAGACGTCAGTATTGCACCTTCAAAGTGCAAATTCTGAATCTTCATAGCACCACTATATTCATTGTTGTCGCAATTTAGTGTTATCATTCTCTTGTTATCATCATATGTCTGACAACATTCTCATTGTTATATTGTTGTATAATGGCTTGGACAAAGTGATTCATGTGAGTAACGGTCATGATTGAAGGGTCCTTATGATCCATTTTAAATTTAAATTTGATAAGTTAAATAGAATAAAATATTTGTTATGAAAAATGGGTCAACTTACATACGAAGCAAACTATCCAAAATGTAATGAGACTTTAGATCACAAAATGTCAATAAATGCACTATTTATTACTTCAACACATAAATTATCGAATACTTCTAACAAAAAAAAGAAAAGAAAAGAAAAAAAGAATGGTGTAACTCNAAAAATTTCCTAGAGGATATGAGAGGGATATCCCAAGAAAATGAGGGAGAAAATAGATCTTTAAACAAGAAAGGAGGGGAAGGGAGAGAAAGGCTAGTAGACGGCTTAAAGGAGAGCAGGGACTGGATTTACAGGGAACCCCATATTGGAAGGGAAGATGACCTATGGATTCTATGGCAAAGACCTTGGGTAAGAATGCTCATACATTTCAAAATGCCTTTCCAGAGCTAAGTACTAGAGGGGGAGGAGGGGGCAGAGAGAAATGAGTAGTTTATAAGATACTTAGGCCTTGTTTGGCAGCAGAGTTTTTTGGATATTTTTATGGGTTTTCCAAAAACCCATGCAAGTTCCTTGTTTGGCCCAAATCTGAGTCAAAACCCAATGTGAAAACTAAACCCAATTCAGATTTGTTGTGGGCTTCGAGTCGTCCTGTACACAACTAAAAATTTGACAGCAGTCCGGCCTTGAAGTCAAAATGGCCAGCCCAATCCATGGTACAAATCTTTGCATGTAACTTATTTCATACAGTGGAGCACAACTAATAAAAGTTGTACCTAACTCCAGAGAACACAAGATTTTGACGTGTGTGTAATTGGCTTACGATAGCCGTCAATTTCTGCTGGACATATCAAATCCAGCAAGATACATGTACATGCATTTATTTAGCTGTTGTACATTGTGGGTTCCGAGTTGCTTGCGTGCAAATTTGCTGAAAAAGAGAAAAATGCAACAGCCTATCACAGTGCCTCGGTCAAAGCAAAAGGATGCCATGGTTATGCCCTTTGAAAAAATCAAGGCCAGCATTCGTTGCTTTCCCAAACAGATATTTCCATTTTGGATGTATGAAAATAAATCGGGTAGAAAATTGAGGAAAAAAAAATATGAAAACAAAAACTAAAATTTCTGTTGCCAAGCAAGGCCTTACCTTTCAGCTGGATCACCCAAGGGCAGAAGGACTTAATCAGCATCTTCCATTCAGTCAAAAATAAACATGCAACCTTGCATACAAATGAAAACTACGATGACGTATGCCCCTAAAACTAACGGTCATTACGAACCATATTTCATGCATTTTTTGATGCGTCAATAGCATTGGTCTCCTCATTCCAAGTAAACCCCATGTGATTGTTCAATAAATTATGTACTTATCGGCATTGTATTGTAAGACGTCAGTATTGCACCTTCAAAGTGCAAATTCTGAATCTTCATGGCACCACTATATTCATTGTTGTTGCAATTTGGTTCCATCATTCTCTTGTTATAATCATACGTTTGACAACATTCCCATTGTTATATTGTTGAATAATGACTTGAACAAAGTGATTCAAGTGAGCAACGGTCATGATTGAAGGGTCCTCATGATCCATTTTAAATTTAAATTTAATAAGCTAAATAGAATAAAATATTTGTTATGAAAAATAGGTCAACTTACATACGAAGCAAACTATCCGAAATGTAATGAGACTTTAGATCACAAAATGTCAATAAATGCACTATATATTACTTCAACACATATAATTATCGAATACTTCTAACAAAAAAAAAATGGTGTGACTTACATGGATGGTAAATTAAATCGAAGGAAAGCAAATTCTGCACAAACAAGGTTCAAAATTTCGGAAGTTACCCCTATTAGTAAAACTGGTTCATCACTCAATGACTTTATAGACATTATTTCGTGAGAAGACCCGTGACTAATAGCAGTGAGGTGCAATGTGAAGTACAACATTTTGGAGATAGACCCATAACTAATGCAGTAAAGTATAGTTGAAGTGCAGCAGCAATTTTGGAATCCCACTCGTGACTACTGGCCAGCAAATAGTACACTATCAAACCAACAAAGTGAGTCTACAATTCATTGGTAGAACTGAAAAAGAAAAATGTGCAACTCACATTTGTTTCAACTGAAAAGGCAAAAGACAACAAAATAGAAAATAATAATAATAATAAGCAATATATATATATATATATATAATTAAAAAATAAAAAAAAACCCAAGAGGCAATAGATGAGGGTTCTAAAATGAAATCACTAAAAATCATACATCAACTATTGTAATTTTGTGAAATCCTACAAGGTCCTTATTATAGTCTGCTCTTCTACGCCTTTTAGGACATGACTAAGTACAAATGTCTTTGAGATATAAGGCTCTAATTGAATAATTAAGGTCAAAAGAAAACATATAACTAGTTGTGGCACATATGATATGATAATCAAAATGAGCTTTGAGATGTGATACATCTTCAAGAAAAAACACAACTTTCACTTGGTTTTCCATTTCTTATAATTTTTAGAACTCAAAGTTAGCATTGGGCTTCTTCACATTGGTTTTGTTAATCCTTCTCAAAAAAAGGAAAACTAAAAAACCTTAACAGCACTAATTTTGTCTGGACGAGAAACATAAGAAAATTATCCCATCGAAAAATCTGATGTCTTATAGCTTGTGGACCTTTTTGGCCACTAATTCCAACTCCGACATCAGCCAATTGGATCATTGAAACATTATTTGTACCTATTAGAAATCCAAGTCAAATATCAACAATAAACATCAAAATGTAAGCAGGAAAAGATGCATTTTATTTTCTATATCTTTTGATTTTGTTTGGGAGCATAAGATAACAGATAACATACCATCCCTAATGGCAAGTGTCATGTCAGCAATCCTATTCTTTATAAGGGCAACATTTACAACTTTTTACAATGGAGCCACTCGACAACATAGCACCAAGGAACATTCACTGGCCAATTGGAAGAGCTACAATTCAAGATAAGTAAGTTATATCAACATATAAGAAATTACCAAAGACTAAGAAAATAAATAAATAACACTCATTTACAAGCACTAACTTGCTCTTCAAGTTTACAGTCAAGAATATAAAAAAAGCACGTATCATCAATAATTAAGGTCATTGGAGTTGAACAAGCTTCAGAACTTCCTCCAGCATTGTATGTAACCCCAGCAACAATCATGAGCTTCTTAGATATGGCAATGACATCTTCTAAGCTCCTTCTACATGACTCTTTACAATTGCTATTAATTATTATTTGTGTCATCTTTATTGTCAAGAGCTTGAAGGAGTAGCCAATTGATATGGCAATTTCTTGCTTGTCCCCAGTCAAAAATCATACTTTAATCTAGGGCTGTAAACGAGTCGAGCCGAGTCGAGTTTTGCATGTTTAAGACTGGCTTGTTTAAGGGAACTACTAAACAAGCCGAGCTCGAGCTCGAGCCGAACTAAAAATATCGTGTCCGAACTCGGCTCGACAGAACACTTACCAGGCTCGAGCTCAAGAAAATCAGTTTACCGAGTCGAGTCAAGCCGAGTTACAAGTCGGCTCGACTCGATTAAGGCTCAACAAATATTTGATAGTTTTGATGAGCTCGAACTGAGCCGGGCTCGGGCTCGAGCTCTTTTCAGAAGCCCGATAAGGCCTTCATCATGCAACTCGGCTCGATTAAGGCTCGGCAAAAATGTAGCAAATTTGATGAACTCGAACTGGGCCGGGCTCGAGCTTGAGTTCAGTTCAAAAGCCTGGTAAGACCTTAACTGAGCAACTCAGCTCGTTTAGGGCTCGGTTATTTGTTAAAATGTTACAAAAATTTTGAAAAAAACTCAAAAAACCTTAATCGAATTTAAGATAAAAAATGTCTCAAAAACCTAATTCAAATTCCATCATTCAAGATCACAAATGCCTCAAAAAAACCTAATTTGAATTCAAAATAAAAAATGCTTCAAAAACCTGATTCAAATTCTATCATTCAAAATCACAAATGCCTCAAAAAACCTGATTCAAATTCAATCAATAAAAATCAAAAATATCAATTCCAACAACTGTTTAAGTAGTCAACCTAAAATAATTACAATTTAAAAGTAAAAACATACACAAATAACCATAATTCAACCTTAAATCTAACTATTATAAGAAACAACATAAAAACACTAAATTTATAATCTACAAGACTACAACTCATACCTATCAACCTAAAACAATTACAATCTAAAAGTTTAAAAACAAAAGAAATACAAATCAATCAAATGATAATAAAAAACTTATCCAAAATCTAATTATTACAAACAACATAAAAACACTAATTTGTAATCTACAAGACTACAACTCATACCTGCATAAGTAATCAAATTAAAACAATTACAGTTTACATATTAAATAAGCACAAATAATAATGATAAATTTATAAGAAATCAAACGAATTGAACCATAAATCTAATTATTACAAATTTACAACATAAAAATATTAAATTTATAAATTCTTCAAACTCCCAAACTTACCACTTGCCCCTGCATTCACTAAATGAGAAATTGGTTATATATTTTTACTCCCTTGCATTGTTTATACAAAGTTCTTTAACCTTAATAAATATGTTAAGGGAGATTTCTTACTTAAAAGTTAAGAAAATATATTTAGCATAATAGAGAAAACAACAACAATAAGAACAAAAACAAACAACTCCCAATCTTTTGAGGAAGGCCAACAAGTCAAACAATCCACATCAAGATACCAAAGAAATCCCACAACAAATAGGTATACATGGAACAAAACTAAGGAACCAAACCAAATTTCAAATCTGCAAAATATATAGTCATAACATTAACAATCACAGAAACACATATTAATAGTACTAGTGAAGGCAGTAATGTGTCTCAAGGTGGAATTGGTCAAAAAGTCACTTAAAACCGCAACATATAGTCTAGTAGGAAGAGTAGGCCAACAAGTCAAACAATCCACATCAAAATATAAAGATCTCACCAAACACCCACAACAAATAGGTATACATTGAACAAAACTAAGGAACCAAACCTAATTTCAAACCTACAAAATATATAGTCATAACACTAACAATCACACAAACACATAGTAATAGTACTAGTGAAGGCAGCAGTGTGTCTCAAGGTGGAATTGGTAAAAAAGTCACTTAAAAACACAACATATAATCTAGTACAAAGAGTAGGCCAACAAGTCAAACAATC
>FXXK01001501.1:677-35703 GCA_900184695.1 Betula pendula | reverse complement strand
GCTTGCCCCATTTTTTTGTTTCAGCAGCCTTGCTGTCCAACAAGTGGCAGCAAGCTCTCCACTACTTTTACTCAAGTCTCATATATTTTCTAATTCATATAATGACCCACACATGGTTTAAATTATAAACTTTGATAATTATTATTTTACCCCATACTAATTTAACTATCACTTATTCATATACATTCTAATTAATTAATTAACATTGTTACTACTCCATTACCATACCTACACTTTTATTGATTATTATTATCAATATACGTTATTAATTCAAATTGTCCAAGGGTTTTTATTAACTAACTCTTTAATTATTTTTCTTGGGTGCAACAATATTTGTACAGGTATTAAAAGCCTAGATGATGATCCTGTAGCTTGCTATCTCGGCTATTACGACTGATGTCGTGGGACGTAGATATTTTGTATAGACTTGTTAGATAATCTATTCTTTTGAATATGGTTGTGACGTATTCACAAACATTATTTTATATATTGGCTTATGTCACATGTGACACATTTGTATAACCATTCTTTTGAATATTCACATTGTAAACTTTTAATCATTAGCGTTTTTAATTGTTAGCTCTACGTGTATGATTACTCCATTTGAATATAAATGCTTCCGCTCAGTTTATATATAATGTGATATGTGATACTAATATAATAGATGTAAATTTCATAATAGGTTGTGAGATACATGTATGAAAGGTGTTTCTATCACCCCGTGATGATCGGTCTGATTCATGCTTACTGCATGTTTTCAAAAAAAAAATAAAAATAGCTACAGTGTAATTATGGACCGAATCGTCACATAGGTGATTTTGAAGATAGCTCGCCAACCCCTCACCAGAGAGGTGGTGCGAGCTTGCGCCACCCCTTCACTTGAGAGGTAGTCATAGGCCAATCCCCCAAGTGATTTTGGGGTTGTCTCAGGGGTGGGGGTGTGATTTAAGAGCCACCTTCTCACTACAGGAGTGGTCTGACCCACTCCCCCCCCCCCCCTCTCCCTCTCTCCCATAGACCCACCCTTCAGTTTTCCTCTCTCCTTTGATGCATAATGGGTAGATTGGTGCCACGAGGCGATGTTTTATTGGGTTTGACATGGCAAGCAATTCACATGATATATGGTTCGTTAAATATTTGGACAATGGATGAGAAGAGGGTTCAACTTGAAACATGAGAAAAAAAATCTAATGACTCAAATGTCAAAATTGAAAATCTAATGATTAAATTGAAATGAAGAGAAAACTTATAAAACTAATTTTGATTTTTTCCTTGAGTAAAATGTGTTATATATGTTACTGGTGAGTACAAGGAGTTATATTCAATATTATACAAACTAATATTATATATATATAATATATAATATATATATATATATATATATATATATATATATGATTATACAAAGACTATATTGATGTGGATTATTCCTCTAACTAAAACCCACCAAAGATATAGTATAATATATAATATACATATATTTTGATTATACAAAGACTATATTGATGTGGATATTCCTCTAACTAAAACCCACCAAAGTATATATATATATATTTTGATATACAAAGACTATATTGATGTGGATTATTCTCTACCTAAAACACGCAAAAGATATAATACTATTACAATCAACATTGTCCTACCCATTGGTTCTATCCCAAAGTCTACATAAAGGTTACGTTCAGAGTCACCCGTCTATGCACTCATCATAGAAATTGCTGTAAAGCATGGCTCTTTCTTTGGTACCATGTGAGCATGTGAGACATCCGTTTGACTGTCGCCCTTGTTGACAACCAAAAATCAAAATGAGAAAGAAAAGGAATATTGTAATAGTATAGGAATAAAAAGATACTACCAAAGAACTACTAAAAAAAAAAAAAGTGATAGAAAGAAAAACGTACGTTCTAAATCAACTGCTTCTACAAAGAGAACCAAATCACCATCGACTCTCTCATTTATCTTGACATGTTACAAATCTAATAGTCTATGGACCATGGACTCTGTGATTGTAATGTCGGTTCCTTTGACACTTTTAAGATTAATTTGTAGAAAATGTATCGTTTGGAATTACATTTTTAAAAAAATTGCGATTTTACTAAAACTTAACTTTGATTTTAAAAAACTTGTGTTTTTAAATCACACATTTTCAAATGGCAAGCCCAAACAATACACTCAATAGTTTTTCATTAAACTAATCACGCACGTGGATCATTATCAATGATTCCAAGGAATTCATCGCCTGCCCATTGATTCATTTATGCACATGGACCGCGATTGTCTCAACTATATTTGAGAAGGATCTTCTCTATTTCATTTGAAATGGAGAAAGAGGGGTAAAATTGTCTCAAAATAATTGGACTTGCTATATTTCAAATGAAATGGAGACGATCGAATTCCAACTATATCCAATTCTTTACTAACCTTTTTATTACCAAGTTCAAGGAAAGAAATCTGCACCTAGTGGATAATCCTGAGCACACTATAACTCAAGCCAGGCCTGGGCCCATCTTCTTTGGGCTTAATTGAGTAATCGTGGATTCGTGATGTAATAATAGCTGGGCCCAATGCTCTCTGGCCCGCTTGTTCTCAACTCTGGTTCAAATTTCTCTATGTAGACTGAATACAAACCTCCTTTTTCTACGAGAGAATAAGTATTATCTATAAATAACACTATTTATAAAAGAAGTTAAAAGAACACATTAAAATAACAATGCAACAAATATCTCATTTAACGCTTCTTGAAAAAAGAATGATCTAATAAAATATTAAAAAATTAATGATATCTTATGATTTACAAATTAAAAGGATAAAAAAATAATAATAATTTAGTCCTTGATTGATTGATATTGGGTTTCGATTTAACATGGTTAACATTAGGGACTTGTAATTTGTGTGCTTATTATATTTATGGGAGAAATGTTAGATATTATATTTTTATTAATGTTAGAATTTAAATTAATTCTTGAATTACTTACCAAAAAAGGGAAAAATGCATTAATCTTTGTAAAAAAAAAAAACACATTGAAAAGCATGCTTGATTATTGATGTAGGATATTAATTTAATTTAATTTTTTTTTTGTAGGATATTAATTGCTACTAAAACTTGTTGGATATTATTGATGTAGGATATTATTTGAAGAAAAGAAAGTAGGATATTAATAGCTACTCTATTGTATTATTATATTATATATTCACCGAAAAGCATTCACGTGAAACAAGTTGCATGACCACGTGTCGACCACCTATTGGCCAGAAGACCGAAACAATGGTCACCGTACGGATCGCACAACACCGACCGCAGAGAGAGCCCCAGACCAATAGTCCCCGTAGCACTTTATTATTCCGAACCTGTTCATACACTCTAACGGACTACAAAAAGTATAAACCCACCCTTACTTGCTCTGTTTCCGACATCCACTGCGAATTCCGATTAGAATTCCGAGTTTTCGGTTTTGTGGATGATGGGGAAGAAATCATCCGAGAATGGATCGGAATCGGTGGCGCCGTTTCTGAAGAAATGCTACGAGATTGTAGACGACGAGGACACGGACTCGATCATATCATGGAATCAGACGGGTGAGAGCTTTGTGATCTGGGACTCGACAGAGTTCTCGGTCCGATTGCTTCCGAAGCACTTCAAGCACAGCAATTTCTCAAGTTTCATGAGGCAACTCAACATCTATGTACGTGTGCTTCTCGTCCTTTTCTTTTACCCCCTCTATTGCTTTATGAGTTACTGTGGCTTTGGCGTTGTTGGTTTTTGTTTTGTGGTTGATTGTGTAATTGGGTTTGTTTTTTTAATGGGTTTTTGAATTGCTATGCGGTGTTTGTGCTATAATTTGTACTGGGTTGTTTAGCAATTCCTTATTGGTATTGGGTCTGCCTCGAAATTGCCTAGAAGAAAATGAGATGTTACATGTGCTTTTCTAAATTGGATTTGTGGATTCAATTTTTGTGCACTTAGGCGAGCTTGAGTTGAAAGAAAACTCATTGTAGTCAATGATTGTATCTCCTTCCAGTTGGACAATTCAATTTAGAACTGTTTTTTCTAAGATGGATGCTGGAATTGAATTTTTGAGATTTAGAATAGAATGGACTGAAAGGAATTAATGATAATATCTCTTTGTAATATGGAATTTTCTGCCTCTTCGTTCATTGTTGTGGGGGAGGGGAATTTTTTTTCCTAAGTTGTTATTTTCTATCCTGCAATGTAAAATTTTTTGATATAAGGTTTGGTGTGGGATGCAGCGAAAGATGAGATGTTGGCAGGTAGTCTGATGAACTTTTGCTTTGAGTGGCTAGTCCCATCTTAGGGAAAAACTTCTGTGCAATGTTGTTATTTATCCCTTTGACTTCCAACAATTGGTTTTAAGATAGAAAATGGTTTTGTTGATCGCCCTATAGAGAACCCAATTGAATTTGGATGGAAGATGATTTTGTTCGCCCCAGCATGATTAATTTCTCTTGGCAGTTGTGGAGCCTTTGTTTTTCTTTATTTGAATTGGGCTCACCATGGTTGGTAAGTCAGATGCTTGGTTATTGGCTATTGGAATTTCTGTTGGGGAAAGGTAACTACATACTTGGAAGGAGCAATGTGTTTTGGTTGTAATGGAATTAAAAGATTTTTGTGTTGAAGAATTTAGTTGCATTCATTGACATGAATGATGCATCATTTCAAATGACAGCATTATATCTGTATACCTGGGTGTGGCTCTCCACTATTGGTGTTTGGGCAACGAGTAGGGCTTAGTAGCTCAATCTAAATGCAACCGCACTTCATGAAGAATTTCTACTATAATGTAAAGAAAATTATAAAAACTTCACTGCATGAACACAGCTGATTCTTTTATTGGTAGATGATGAAGCATAACTCTAGCTTAAGCTTTCAAAGTTCCCCTTTTTCCTATATTATGTGTGATTATCTTTGTTAACATTTTAAAGAAACTAGTGTTGTATCACTCATGATTTCGAAGAACTCATTCCATTATGTCATTAGTCAAGTTTGCCTAGGACTTTGTCTTGCTTGCTTGACTTATGCCTAATTTAGGGTTTTCAGAGTTTATTACAGTTTTGTGTCACAGTGCTTGAGTTCTTTCAAATTTTAGCTGATATTTTTGGCTCAAAAAAAGCTGTTGCATGAAATGTCGTGCCTACTGGTTTCTAATGGTACCATCAATCACCACCAAGGGTTTTCTAACATTCCTATTTAATGAATGCCAAGTCCTTAGACATGCCCTATCAGTCCTTTAGTTGCATAATCTAGGCTAAGTTTTGAATACAAGAATTTCAGACTGCATGTCTGCGGTTGCTCTTAACAAACTATCACATACCATATCTGCTCTTCATCTTTTTTGTCCATAACTTACTGGTCTGGTCATTTTAGTATTATTCTCTGTAAAATCTCCTTACCAGCCTTCATCTGGTCATGATATTCCTTAAAAAGAACTGTAATACTCCTATGTAATGGATACATGTCTGGAATCTAATGAGATTATTGTAAGAGTATGGTCATAGCAGAGCTTACCTATATATGAAAGTAACCGAAAGCAAAATCCATTTTCATACCCTTAAAGCTATTACTTTTAATAACGTTGCAGGTCTGTTGAATTAAATTTAAAAAAAAAAATTCTCTTGCCTGTCCTCTTGTTTTAATTGTAAAATCTGGAAAAATTTTAAACCATTCGGCCCCCTTGCATATTCAATATATGCCAAATTCTAATGCTTTTTGTATTTATGAAGAGCATTGTAAAGTTGTTCTGGTGATCCATGAGATTATCTTAAGGCACAGTTGTTTGTCATGTAAAATCTGGGTTTCATAAAATAAAACAAATAATTAAAGCAGGAAAAGAAAAGGAAGATGGTCCAATTATCTTTGGCTAGCTTGGACATATAAAAGTTCAACTCACAGCTAATGATGGATGAGAAGGCACTCCTTTTTAAACCGTATTTTGTTGGAATTCAGATAAATTGCAAATTAGTGAATCATTTTAAATAGATATGCTTGTATTAAAGACAGAGACACTGAAACATGAATTATATGACGGGTTCAAGTGGCGTACAAACCCAAACAACACTCGCATATTTCAAGTTCTCTCTCTCTCTCTCTGTTTATGTCATTCAATAATGTTGTATTATGTAAAGCATCAGCCAGTACTCTTTTAATTAGTATCTTTGGTTTTCTTCTAGGGTTTTAGAAAAACTGATACAGACCGCTGGGAATTTGCAAATGATGGATTTGTCCGAGAGCAAGAACATTTGTTGAAGAATATCTGTAGAAGGAAAAAGTTGCAGCAGCCTGAAAACTCTGATGGACCAGGCGAAAAAACTGAAAACTTTGATCTGTGGAAGGAAATTGAGAACTTAAAGACAGATAAAAATGCTCTTACGCAGGAGTTGGTCAAACTTAGGCAGCACCAGGAAATTTCAGAAAATACGTTGCTCCTCTTGAGAGACCGCCTTCAAGGAATGGAAAAGAATCAGCAGCAGATGCTGTCATTCTTAGTGATGGCTATGCAAAACCCTGGGGTTTTAGTTCAGCTGCTTCAGCCAAAAGAAAATAATTGGCGCATGGCTGAAGCGGGCAACATGCTAGAAGTGGATACAGAGGATGATAGATCATTAGCTTCTGATGGGATGATAATCAGGTACCAGCCACCAGTGGATGAAACACCAAAGCCTGTACAGATGCGAACCCCAGGTTCAGGAAAAAAACAAGAAGTTAATCCTTCTCCTGATGGGATGAAAGATCTTTTTCTGAATGCTGATTTTTTGAAAATGCTTATGGATGAAAAAATGTGTTCTTTAGATAATCATGCTCCATTTATCATACCAGATTTACCGGATGATGGTGCATGGGAACAGCTACTTTTAGCCAGCCCTTTTGTAAAAAATACTGAAGATAGCAAGATGGATAGTGAAGAGCCTACTGATTCTGGGATGGAGATGGAATCAACAGAGTCTGGAAGCCAGTCTGAAACATCTCAAAATTTTGAACTTTTGGTCAAACAAATGGAGAAATCACATAAGTTGGGAATGGAATAATCAGTTTACAAGGCTTAGTGGAGAAATGGCAATACTTTTGAACTTCTAATGAGTAAATGGGGCTGGCACCCTTTCTATATTATTCATCATAAGTGAAATGCGTTCCACATTCCATCTGCATACAGTACTCATTATCTGATCAAATGTAAGTTGGCTCTTGCTATTTCTTTCTTTCACAAAGTAAAATTTAATGAAAATTCCTAATCGCGATCAATGAGAATTATCTTATTTGTTTGAGACTAGTTGAATTTTTAAGTAATTCATTTTAATCTTGTTGTGTTAGTTAAAACTTCATGTGGTCATTACTCTATTATGGCTTATTGACATATATCATTATGTTAACACATCTTCTATTGATGTAGCACAACCCCGGGGCGAAGCAAGAAGGCTCAGTTGCACCCCCGTCCGAATGGGAGTGTGACCATGACCATTGGGAAGAGGGGCAGACTAGCCCATTTGCACCCCGTTTGAACAGGGTTGCGAACGAGCCTCTCGAGAGTTTGGCTCAAGACGACCGGTTGCACTCCCATCCGAACAGGAGTGCAACCGCAACGTCAAAGGAAATAGAATATCGCGAAAATCACCACATGACACTAAAATCTCTCCCCTAATATGTATTTCTTTGATTTTTACTTTCCATACTTAGTTTATCTTTTACCTTACATAGCGAACTTCCTGTTTGGGTGATTAATTTCCTTTTTAGGTACGTACGATTGTAATATTTATTCTATATGTGTAATGGTTCTTCACATTTGAATCAAGAAGCAAATTCCGTTTTTCAAAGTCTTGTGTTCTTTGAGTTTTTCTATCAAAAGACGTTGTCGCTTCTTTTCGTGTCCTTTCATTCGCTATCCACTATGTCAAGTGGTATTAGAGCAGGCTTTATCCTGATCAATTGCCAACCAGCGTAATGGTAGCAACTCCTCTAACGATGCCGATCGTGAGAGAGGTAGGGGGTTCTCTCGAGAATCGAATTCATGCAAGAGCTACGTCAAGAGCTACAATAGTTGATACATGAACTACAGTAGTTGTTTGCTCGAATGCATGCAATACCTGTTTAGAATCAAGGGAATGAAGGGACTTGAGATGATGACGGGCTCCCGAGTATGACTTGTTCATCACCGTTATCCTGCTCTTGTAAATCAACATCTCGTTTAAGAGGAGAATTTTATTGATGACAAAGACTTCGTTGAAGGGGTGTTCGGAAGCAATGGTGGATTAGGCCGAAGGGGTGGTGCTAAACATGGAGGTGCAGGTTATGGAGGTTTCGAGCGCGATGGTGTTGGATTTGGATGGGATACTTATGGGGATGCTGGTAATAGAGACGCATATGGAACCCCAAGGGGTTGGCTCAAGTGGTAAGGGTCTTGGTCTTTGTGGTAGTCCCATGAGGTCTAAGGTTCGAATCCCCTTGAGTGCAAACAATTTCTTGGGGCCAGCCCGCCAGCAAAGACGGAGTATTACCCGATCTGTGTGAAGGGGGCGCTTTACACGAATCCGAGGTTTACCTGACAAGGGTGGGTTCACGAAGTGGCCTTGCCTTGGAGGGGTTCCTCGTCATCAAAAAAAAAAATAATAGAGGCGCATATGGAGGACAAGGGATATGCCAAGAGTATGCTGGCGAGGATTCCAACTATTATTGGATGAAGATCGATCTCCCTTCTTTCAACACACATCTTCACATTGAAGATTTCCTTTACTGGGTAACGGAGGTCGAGAGGTTCTTTGATTATATTTGCATACCTAAGGATCACAAGGTGAAGCTAGTGGTGTACAAGTTCAAAGGAGGGGCTTTCATGTGCTTGGCAAGGAAAAGGGCCCATGACTTCGTGGTTGAAGATGAAGCGGGCTCCTCAAGGCACAGTTCTAGCTGTTGGACTTTGAGTAGAGGTTAATCCAACAATACCAAGAATGCAGGCAAGGTAGTAGGTCGATTCAGGCCTACGTAGATGAATTCTGTCGTCTATCAACCCATAACAATCTCATGGAGATGGAGGCACAGCAGGTGGCAAGGTTTGTTGGGGGGATGCATGTAGCTATTTAGGATAGGGTGTCAATGCACCCCGTATTCACCTTAACGAAAGCCATTAGCTTGGCAACCCGAGCGGAGATGTAGTTGGAGTGGGCTAGGGCACTAGAAACAGAGTGAAATTCCATTGATTTGATGTGGTCTACACAAGGTTGAGGAAAGCAACCTACAGTCACACCAACTTTACAATTGCAGCTCCTAGCTCCTACCTCTTGCCGGAAGAGGATTGGGTAGCAATAGTAGCACCACATGGCCAACAGTTGCAACACCTTCATCCAATAATCCTTACGCACGACCTAGTCCAGATAAGTGCTTCAAGTGCAACTAGCCAGAGCATTGGTCACATTAGTGTCCTAGAAGGCAAATGATGTCAACCGAAAGTTGTGTGATGTTATCATCAATAGCGGCAACAGGGAAAATATTGTTTTGAAGACAATGGTGTTGAAGTTAGGGTTGAAAACCAAAGCACACCCATCACCGTATAAGATTGGTTGGATCAAACGAGGCTCCGAAACACAAGTAAACCGAAACTACTTTTGTACCTTTTTTTATTGGAAAGATATATACAGATATTGTGTTATGTGATGTTGTGGAAATGGATGTGTGCCACATGATTTTGGGGAGGCCATGGCAATTTGATGTGGATGCCCATCATAAGGGTAGGGACAACGTCTACATCTTCAAGGATGGGTGAAAGATTTTCTTAAAGCCCATGCAATAAGAGATGGTCCATCAGCCTACCAAAGTAGGAGGAAAATTGGTTCTCTTGACGAAGGTTCAAGGGTTTCTAGAGGAGACTAAAGGGGTTGGAGAAATTCTAGCCTTAAATTCCCATGATGTTGCAACCGATATTGGAGGAGTTTCGAGACATTTTGCCCGGTGAGGTACCCGAGGGCCTTTCGCCTATGTGGAATGTGCAGCACCCTATTAACTTAGTGCCGAGTGCTAGTCTCCCCAACCTTTCCCACTATCGCATGAGCCCAAACGAGAATGGAATTTTGCTAGAGCAAGGGGAAGTGCTGGTTCGGAGGTAACATTTGAGGGAGAGTATGAGTACCCACATTGTTGGTACTAAAGAAGGACGATAGTTGGAGGATGTGTTGATGGTTGGGCAATTAACAAGATAATTTTCGAATATCGATTTCCTATTCCTCGAATAGGTGACATGTTTGACATGTTGTCTGGGCCCAAGATCTTTTCGAATATAGACTTGAAGAGCAGATACCATCAAATTCACATACGACTCGAGGACGAGTGGAAGACGGCATTTAAGACGAAAGGGGGTTTCTATATGAATGGCTGGTGATGCCATTCGATTGTCGAATGCTCCAAGTACTTTCATGTGGTTGATGAACTAGGTATTGAAACCCTTTATCAGGAAATTTGTTGTTGTCTACTTTAACAATATCTTGATTTACAGTCGAAGTGCAGCGGAGCATATGAGACATGTGAGAGAAGAGTTAATGGCACTGCGTGAGAACAAGTTGAGGAAGTACATTTTCATGATGGATAGACCGCTATTCTTGGGATTTGTGGTCGACGCCGATGGAATTTGGATGGATGAGGAAAATGTGAGGGCAATCAAGGAATGGCCAGTTCTGAAGATGGTGAGTGAAGTGAGGAGTTTCCATGGGTTGGGAACATTCTATCGGAGGTTTGTCCAAAATTTCAGCAATAGGGTAAACGAGCCAAGCTTGAGTGAGTACTGAGTAGTGCTTGCTCGAGCATGGCTTGTTTGATTTTTTGTCGAGGTTGAGCTCAACACGAGCCTCAATTTTGTGTTCGAGCTCAGCTCGCCAAGGTGGGATCCCTATGCGAGCTCAAGCTTGAGTACTCGGCTCAAGCTTGAGTACAAGGCTCGAGCTTGAGTCGAGTAAGCTAAAAAGCAAACCCCTAGTGCTTGAAATATCTCTCCAAGACGTTACACCCCACACCAGAACATCCCAAGGTTGAAGATGGTGGCCTATGGAACAACTGAGAACGACACCTTTGAATGATGTTTTGGGAACGACTGAGAAAAGAAAATGAAGAAGAAGAAAGCCCATGCGTGATAAAAGAAAAATGAAGTGAAGAACATTCTTGATTCTTGAATGAATGAGAAAAGAAAATTACATGTAGCATTCTCATGAATCAGGAACTGGATGAGCTGTGGTGAAAATACTAGCAGAATAACAAGAAGCAGGTGGGCTGTTCCAGGCTGGTAGTTGTAATTGTGATTGTTCTATTTCAGGTCAACCTCATACTCAGCCTAGTAGAAGAACTGGAAGGAGTAGATGGATCAGAGGTTGAGTATGTCATGGCAACCGAAAGAGGCGGACTGAGAGAGGGAGGCATGTTCAAGGAACTTTGAGAAGAATATAAAAGCTCATAACAACAGATGCTAGGGTTCAAAATGAATGAAGGGTGAGGATTGAGTCTTGTGATCTAACTGTAAAAAGGGACTTTTGGGAAAAGAGATGGCGGGCGTAAATTCAACCTTGGTCAGGCGTAAATTAAGCCTTAGTGAGGTAAAAAGCTGAATCAATGTGTCATACTCAGTCAACATGCATTCCAGAACGCGTTAAAAAATAAAAAAAGATTTGAAAAACTTTAACCTCTACGCCCATTTATTGTGAAATCGGCGCCAAGGTCAACAAAATTAGAGATCCTAACCTTGATTATAATTGGGCATTTGATGATTCATTGAAGCTCAGTGGATCTAGGTGTGTTCAAGGACATGCAGAACACTAAATACTTTTCACGCTAGAAGATGCATTACAGCTGTAAATCACCATCATGCATCCGACAGCCCACATTCGACACGATTGCAATCGAACGGTCAATAATTATAAAGCTCAAATTTCAATCCGTTGGAAAGCAAAACGCAACATTTATTTGGTGTTTGGGCATTGTTCATGAAACAATGCATTTTATGAGTGATACCAATATACAATATTACTATCATTTATGAATTATGATACTTAATTATACTTAAAATCATAATATATAATAAAATATTATTATAACATTAGTGTATAATTATACTTAATTGGTTCATAATTATACTAAATGAATCATAAGCTCATGGCCGATCAATTATGGATTTGGCTATAATTATTAATAATAATACTTAATTATACTTAGCTACTAATTATCTACACTCATACTTATAAAATGTGATTATGTGAACTCAAACTTATACTTTAATTTCGAATTATAAATTTTAATTCATATGTTTTAATTTTAAGGATAATATTTAGATTGTGATTATAATAAACACATTGTTGATTCCAATACTAACATATTTGATTTTACACTGACTTCTCTATATAATGTTACACAATAACATAGTAACATATTAACATATTACATATTAACTAACTTTCTAATTACTTATAACTTATGTTAATTAAGTTGATTATTAACTTAGTAATAATACTAAGTTGGTATATATTAATTAAATGGTCAATATACATAGATACATATTTTATTAATACATACATATTTTATTAATATACATATGAATATTAATTAACATATATGTTACATGCTAATGATACTATGTTAGTTATTGATAACATATTAAGTTTGTAACATTAACAATATTAATTAGTATATATGTTCTAACTAGTTAGTATGCTATTAGTTATTGTTAACATATAGTATACCATGTATACTTTATAGTATACATTATATCTAAGTATATAAATACTTAATTATTTTATTAGTACGAATTTGTAAACTTATGTGACATTAAATGGTTATAATATATACTTATAGTTTAATTTATATATATATATGACTTATGAGATTATCTATGATAAATATGATGATTATGACATATGAGTCATAATTATCCTATCCTAATTTTTAAGTATCTAATGATAATACTTAGATCATATAATAATGATTATATAGTCATATGATACAGTGTTAGATTATTATATGATCATATGATCCTATTATATTATATGAATAATACGATTAAGTATCTGAATTGTCTTTAGATCATATGAATACAGTATCAATATTATTTATTTATTATTCAATATACATATAACTAATTAATTATTGCTACTTAGTACTATATTGACTATTGTTACTTAATAAATAATATATTATATAACCTATTTTTATTAACATATATTAATATATATGTACGTATTAATAAATATATACAAGTCGAGCCCTAACAAGCGAGTCGAGCCTTATACGAACTTGTTCACAAATGTAAATCGAGTCGCGTCGAGTTAAATTTATATAAGTATGTATTGTTTAATAATCATGCCTAGTTTGGTGTTCATAAACGACCTTTTTAATAATCAAGTTGATTTTAGTCCAGCTGAACCCGAGTATGTTTACAAGTAGCTTTATTCATTTATACCCCTATTCAGCAACATAGTTTCCCCCATCACAGAGTGTATAAAAAGGGGGAAGTTCCATTGGGTGACAAAGTTAAGCTGAGTTTTGGGCTAATCAAGGAAACGTTGTGTACCGCACTGGTCTTAACCCTACCTGACTTTGAGAAATTATTTGAGGTTGAATGTGACGCATCCATCATCGGCGTAGGAGCTGTTCTGTCACAGGAAGGAAGACTAATGTTCACAACTTGAGGATGAGTTCATTCCAAGTTGGGGAGACTGATGTAGCATAGCTCGGGACAAGGCAAGAAAGCTCGATCACACCCCCCGTTCGAATGGAGTGCGATAGAAGCATCGAGAAGAAGGGTTGACTATCCCGTTTGCACCCCCATTCAAACGGTGTTGTGAACGAGCCTCTCGGGAGTCTGGCTTGAGGGGGCCAATTGCACTCTCGTTCGAATGGGGTGCATAGCAAACATCTTTGAAGCTTTGCTAAGACGATCGGTTGCACTCCCGTTTGAATGGGAGTGTGATCGAGACGCCCATGGGCTCTTGCCGAATCGGCCAGTTGTGCTCCCATTTGAAAGGGGTGCGTAGCTAACATTTCTGTAGCCTTACCAAGATGATCGGTTGCACTCCCGTTAGAATGGGAGTGCGACCGAGATGCCCCTAGACTCTTTGCAAATCGGCCGGTTGCACTCACATCCAAACAGGAGTGCGATTGTGACGTAGAAGGAAACAAAATATTACCACACAGCACTGAAACCTCTCTCCTAATATCTATTTCTTTGAATTTCTGCCTTCCATGCTTCGTTTATCTTTTACCTTGCATATCAAACTACTTGTTTAGGTGATTAATTTTCCTTCCTATCTATCTAGGATTGTAATATTTATTCTACAGCATGTGTAATGATTCTTTACGTTTGAATCAAGAAGCTACTTCTGTATTCGTAGTGTTGTGTTCTTTGAGTTTTTCGATCATAAAACATTGTAGCTTCTGTTTGTGTCCTTTCTTTCACTATCCGCTACGACATCTATATACAGATATTGTGAGGAATGGCTCAGTGGTGCTCTGTCTCTTTCTTAATCGACGCCTTAAAATTGTTTCCTATTAAGCATTATTGTTATCTATATGAGGAAATTTCGTTGAATACATGTGTTATTTGTTCTACTTTTGACTTATGGCGTTACCTTTCATAATTTTTTCAACTTAATATAGTTCTTCGAGATATATATTCATGGGGACACTGATACTATCCTTGTATCATGCTCCTTTGATTTACAATTAAATGTATGTGGTAAAGTAAATGACGTTTTAGTCTCTCTTTGTCTCTCTATCTTCCCTCTGAATTTTATGTGCTGTTTTCAGAGTGTTTTTTTTATTATTATTAGTATTCGATTCTAAACCAAACCTGTAAATCCAGTTGTAATAACTCCATTGATTCTCCTTTCATTGTGGAAATCATGTAGAAATTAAGTTGTATTTGTCATTTGCTGAGTGAATTACATTTTTGTGAATCTTGTGATGCGTATGTTTTGTGAAAAAGATTCATTTTGATGCTGTGTTGTTAGAGACACGCCCTCAATTCATCTTCTTCCCCTGTATTTGCATGCCAATTCCTACATCTCTTAGTTTTTGAAGTAGGGGGGGGTTTCAATCTTACGTTTTTTCTGCAATGGTTATCACAACTCTGAATGAGTTTGCATTGCAAGAATTTGGTATAATTTCTGCCCATTTGCCAATAAATAAAAGAAAATAAATTATATGGAGGAATCTTTTACCAGCTGCAGAGGCTTTGTTTCCTACTTTCATTGGGGTTGGGTTGACGTTTTGGCAGGTAGATCCAACGTGTTTTTTTTTTTTTTTTTGGGGGGGAGCATAGATAGCCTGATTCCCATTAATGGAGAAGAAGAAATCGAGTTACGCACAAAGCATTACTCATCAAGTGTCGGGCATAACTAACAGGCACCAAAGCCAGGCATGAAATGCAAAGCACGTGAAGGGGCGCATCAATGTGCACCCCGCCATTGAACTCCCCCACATGATTGAGCAATATGGGGAGGAAAAAAAAAATCTAACCGAACATTGTTGGATTGGAATCATCGGATCAGTCGATTTGGGCGGACGGAATTACCACCCCTAGCCACTTCAATGGATTGATTCACATGGCATTGTGCGACAGGAACAAAACAAAACAAAAAAAAAACAGTTTGTCTTCTATGATTGTGCAAGTTTAATATGGTAACCATGCTACAAGCATACAAGAAGTTATATGAAGAGTGCAAGCAGTTGCTTAAAAAATGGGATTGTCTTTAATTGTTAAGATCACTGACCGGCTCAATTTCATAAAAATCAATATTACCACTCACTGTCATATGTGAAGGCTCGTCCTCACATATTGTCTGAATGTGGTTCTAAATGATTTTTACTAGGATCATTTTAGCATGAATTGTCAGACATACAATTGTGAGGTTTGCAAATATCTTCCGATAGGAATCCCCTGTTATGGGGGATCCGTTCTCTTATCACTGCCCCTTCTTTTTGGGCAGGGGTTAGTGAGATGGGCTTTTCTGTCCAAGTAGGGAAGTCCTGTCTGAGCAGGGAACCCCTCTCACAATCCCTACTATTATCCCTGCCCCTTCTTCTTTGGGCAAAGAATAATATGGAATCCAGATTCACTATCTTGTCCATTTAAGTCGTTCTATCTCGGAGCCAAACTCTCAAATTATAACTATTCATATAGCAAAGTGAAAACTTAAGTCCGTTTACATGTACACAACAGCATTTTGAGAGATGTTATAGTCCATGCTTATGTCCTTGGAAACATTAGCTACTCTTGAGAGATGAAAAGAAAATGACTGGGGAAAGAGGAGAAGGAATGAGAGCTGCACACACACCAAGCCGGCAAATGGCTTTACTCAACCAAAAGCTTATATGAACTGAACACCCGCATATATGAGTAGAGCAGCAACAAAGACGAAGTAATTAAGAAGGAAAAAAAACACAAAGAAACGTCCAAGTTTTGAAAGAGTAGAAGAAGGGATACATACAAGCCAAAACTCTCAAAATAAGGCTAGATCGAAGATTATGGATGGATAGCTTTGGCCATGCCAAATGCAGCCGCGGACGCAATGGCTCCAATGAGGGCAGTTTGCAAGGCACTGGTGAGGGGCTTACTACCTGTGAAGTAACCCTTGGCATAGCCAAAGAGTAGCAATGCCGCTAAGGTCAACACAACAGAAGCAAGCAGAGCATCTCTAGCTCTTGGAATGAAAATATAAGGGCACAGGGGCACAAATCCACCCAAGATGTAAGCAATGGCGATTGTGAATGCACTCTGCAGTGCTCTCCTTGGATCAGGCTTCTCTAATCCAAGCTCAAACCTGCATCAATCAAAGCCTTTTCCTAGTTAGTTATTTCGTTCTAAGTACATATGTTAACAGAAAATTCAATGTGGAGAAGGGAGCTGCATAGAAAAGTGTTTTGACAATTGTGGCAGTAAGTCAAAGTAAGGGAGTAAGGGTGCTCCAATTATTATTCGCCTAAGCATTTATTCAGACTTTTCTTTTAGACAACCTTATAATATTTATTATAGGCCCAACTAAATGGGTCTCCATATGTTAGAGTAATATAAATTAAATTATTAGATTTATTTTTTTTATCAACTTAAATTTTTTAGATAAATAATGATTTAATATGGTATAAATTATCATTACGAATCTTATTTTCATAATTCACCTATCATTTTAATTAAATATTTCACATATTAAGTTTCACTTATTAAAAAAAAAAAAAAAGACTTGCCAAGGATGATCATGAACACTCTCTCTCGTCTGTTTTCTTTCTTTGGTTTAAAGCAGGACAGATTGTCCTGACCATCCACTTTACTAAAATAAGACCACATATGAAAGGTAAATGGATAAACATCCAAAAGAATCCCAAATGCCCTAAAAGAAGGGAAAGTAATAGAGGAAGTTGTGATCAAAGGCTCAAGTCAACTTGACATTATTATTTCCCCACTCGCTTGCTTTCAGCCATGACCTGGCCCGGGAGTCCGGACCACATGGGCTTGTCCACATGTCAAAAGTAAAACGAACCTTTTAGCTTTTTTTTTTTTTTTTTTTCTAAGCTTTTTAGGAATATTACAAAAGCAAAAGATGCTTTTCTTGTGGTGATCACTGTATCAATGGAACCGTTCTTTTCAATCTAGCCTACCATTTGGATTTTAGTAATGGTATCTAGTATCTACCATATTTTTATCACCAGACTATTTTATATTAGTCAATTTTAACAAATTTTTGAATTAGTCCAAAGAATATATACTATAAAAAATAAATGGTAGATGGATTTTTTTTTTTTTTAGTATTTTTTCATCATTTTTAACCGATGTGACCTGCTCAATTAACCTTCTATTTTTTTTAATTAAAATTAATTTAAATGTGAATTAAGCAAACTACCTGAACTGAAATGTGAAGAAAGCAAAATAATATTTTTTATTTCGTAAACCAATTGTAATTGCTGAGTTGTCAAGTCTAAACCATATAACAAGTACGGCAAATAAAAAGGATATATAGTCCTACACGTTCGGATCTTCTTGAATCTAAATTTTTTCAGTCTTCTTCTGAATTCCTTTCTTATCAGTAATAGGAAAAAAAACAAGAAAGAAAAAAAGAACTTACTTCATCATGAAATCAACCCATGCCTGGGGCTTCTTCCTGAGAGCGTTCACAACGGGCCCATATTCATGGGGCTCTATCCCATACTGTGCCAGTATCTCCGCTACCTCCGCCGCCTCTAAAAATTTAGAATTAATGCTCCCATCACGCATCAAACAATTTTAATTGTAATAGAGCAAAAATTATAAAAATAAAAAAAAAAAAAAAAAAAAAAGAGAAAGAAAAAATGAAAAGGTAGTATAATGAAACAAAAAGTTGGGACCTGTATCAGGAACAGCAACGATTTCTTCTTCCTCTCTCCTCAGTTCCCTCATGTAGTGATCAGCTTCGCTTTTTGCCGCAAGATATCTGCACAAATCCCGACGTAACAAGTCGAAAAATATAAATTTAATGTTATATCATCNTCATGAAATATTTAATTTAAATGAATCGTATGAACTAAGTCAGATTCGAACGTTTTTCTTTCTTTTTTAGATAAGACGGCTAACACGGCTGCCTTTGATTGGTAGCCTAGAAAATTAAAAAACAAGAAGCAAATACGTATTTTATGCCTAAAAGAAAATGGAAGGAGTTAATTTTCAATAAATCTGATAATTACATTACGCGTAACGATCAAATTCCGAGTACTAATTAGAACTTTCTGGTATAGATTTATTTTATCTTATTTTCTTTTTTTGTCTTTCAAGACTGAAAAACATTTCGCTCTTAAATTACTTTCTTTCGTTTTTTCCTACATTTTCTCAGTAACCAAGCAGCGAGAAGAGAAAAGAAACAATCAAATAAATAAAATACTGATCCGAAGATTATCACCCGCCAAGTCCCATGGAGATAGCGCCGGCGGCGACTTCGGCGATGCCGGCAGTGAGGACGATGGAGGACGTGGCATTGGCGCCGGACAAGCCAGCGGCAAGAGCGAAGGGAACGGTGAGTCCGTCCGATACGCCGATGATGATGTCACGAACGATCTCGCCGGCAGTGAAGTGCTTCTCTTTGTGTTGGTTGAGCAGGCTTTGCTTCTCGGGCTCTAGGGTTCTTCTTTCTTCGGAGGTCGCCATTGAAGAAGCTGTGAGTGATGAGAGAAAGAGAATATTGGGAGCGTTATATTAATTAATGAGGGTGTCTGTTTGTGCATAAATTATACAAAACGAGGAGGGTTTGCTGTTTCTGATGATTCCATACACGGGAAAGTTGTTCGTCTTTATTTGGCCTATTACAGTACTGTTGAATATTTCTTTTGTAAAAAACAATGACAAAATGAACAAGATATTTACCAGGGCTAGGCCCGTGACTTGTCGCTGTTACAAACTGCTCATCAGATTTTTTATCCTTTTTTTTTTTCTTTTGATGAAATGGTTCAATTTTTTTCTGGATTTTATCGAAAACATTTTGACTCTTTCGTATTTTCAAAAGTTATTCAGCCTTTACATGCATTTTTTCAGTCTGTCATGGATGCTGACAGAAACTCTATAATGTTTCTTATGTATATATAGGGTGTTTTGTTGGTTGTTGAGTAATAATATTGATCCAATATACAACCCATTTCATCACAAATCAAGAAAAAATGTTTTTTATTTTTATTTTTTTTAATATAACAGAAAGTGCTATACAAAATTACATAGTTCTGTTTGTTAAATTTTTTTGCTTATTATTATTTTTTTAAAATAAAAATATTAATTTTATAAAAACACAAAAATCGTTGTCACCTCATGTCACAATACTTTTCAAATAAAAATAAAAAACTCTAAAAACACATTAACAAACAAAACCATCTTTTTGGTTGTGTCGTTTTCTCTTTTTATTAGTAAATAATATTATATTAGTCAATTAAGCCCTTACTGATGATCTAATGCCCCAAATAATTATAATTAATTTAAATTAATATTTGGACACTTTACTTTTAAACTTTGACCTTTAAAGATATTGTTATATCATTTACAGCACACAAGCTGGAGCGGTTGAATATATAATTTTGGAAAAAATACACTTCGTCTCCGGAGTATCACTACTTGGGGCATGTTTACTTCAAAGTTTATAAAGTAACACTTACTAAACCCTACAAACTTGCAAACTAAAATGTGATACTCTGAGCCCTCTATTAAGTTTAGACGAAAATTACATTACGTTAAACTCTCCGAATTAAAATGTGCCCCCGGGTGGAGATAAAGTGTATTTTTCCTAAAACTTAGAAAATGTGCCAATCTCTAGTACTACTCCAGCTATCAGAACTACTGTCGGTTTCGAGCCTAACAACCATAGAATCGACACGGGCGCAATGCTGGGAAGAAATGCCTTGAGCTGGTGGAAGCTCGGAGCTAATAATACTTTATCTATCCATTATTCTAAGCCCGTTCAGCCTAGCCATACGGTCCCCGCTTGTAATTTTTTCGAATTAATTATGTGAGCCACATGCTCTATCATCCTTAGCATCAATTGCTTTTTTTAGATCGGATGCTAAACCTGAACTTGTTGTTGAAACTGGTATCTAAAACTCCAATTGATTATAATATATTTTAGATATAATGAATAAATGTTATTTATTTCCTGATTTGAATATTGAACATTGGGCATATTCATTAATGATTTACATAGCATATATGTGGCTTTATATATTTTCATGTTATATGCTTGTAAAAGTTCTTAAGTTACATTGTATTTGATTGTGGTGTGAGTAATGAGTTTTATCATACAGAAGATTATAGTCAAAAGGTCATTGCAACTTATCAAAAATATTGTTCATAATCGTAAATGGAACTAGGAATTTTCATCTAGACTATAACATGTCAACTTTGGCGATTTGTCTTGATCAGGTGAAGCAGGTGGGCTTTAGATTAATGTAGACTGAACGGACCACGTGAGTCATCATTCTTTCAAATAACTGTCATAAAGAATGATGTACGTGCAAGGCGACTTATAACTATTACTCTAAATCTTGAGAAGTTTGCGAACCCAGATGTCTAGTGTAGGTTACTTTGATGTATTAAAGAGTGAGACCTACCAACAGTCAACATCTCTGTACGTTGGATGTTTACATGTAGCATTGTGGATGATCTCTCTTTAAGAAAGAGTCCAAGTCTTTTGTAGGTGAACAAAGAGATAAGGAACATTCTCTTTGTTTTAGGATTTAATAAGAATGGTCATCCTGAAGCTTGGGCTTGAGTGTTTCAATGGTATTTACTAAAACTGTTATGAACAAAGTGAGAAGAATCTCACAAGGTACATTGGAATAATCATGAGGTTTAAATTCAGGTACTCAAAGAAAAGAGGTAGTGAACAAAGTGATAGTTAATAAGTTTTGATTCAACTACAGAATGAATGGAGGGGTAATATATATTTTGAAAATAATATAACATAACCAAATAACACCTATAAGAGGGAATGAATAGGTGTATGCCAAATAAATACGGAATTTAAAAATAGGCAACCACACAAAATATAATGAAAGCGATAAAACCCACAACACAAATATTTTGGTTACGAAATGAAAACCTTTTGAAAAACTCTTCAAAAGTAAAATCACTCTGGAGCAGCTAAACCTAGGAAATCAATGCACTATAGAAGAATGATAAATTAAAAAGTGTTCATACTTACAAAACCTTTTGTGAGAGACACAATTGCACTAGACAAGTGACCCGCTTGCCCGCTACAATAGCAGTTCTCCCAGAACCTCTAAAAAATTATTCTAATGATTTTCTTTACAGGAACCTCCAATAGGTTTCAAGTGTTGTAAACAAGGATTGTATGATATTTAATAGACTTTAAGAGATGAACAATATAATTGCTCTAAACAAGCCTAAACCCCTACATAAAACGTCTGAGAAGACTACATTATATAGAGTATGAAAACTTGGTCTTCAAGAAATAAATCGAGTTCCAGAAAATTCTAGGATTACTGTTCCGTTCGAACGAATAAGTGGTCCGATCGAACGGTACTAGGTTAAATGCTGGGAATCAGGATTACTCATAGTGGCACATTGGAACTAACATTGGAATGGGTAATGGAACGAGGCTCTCTGGAGTAGCCTTAAGTAAGTCCGTTCGAACTGAACTTCGAACGGCCTTTGGAACGGAGCTCTCTGAAAGTCTAAAGAACCTAGCCATTCGAACTAAACTTGGAACAACCTTTGGAACAGAGCACTCTAGAAGTTCTCAATAAAATCTGTTCGAACTGAACTTGAAATGGAGTTCTTTGGAACTCTTCAAACACATCCATTCAAAATGGCAATGGAACGAGGATTGGAACGGACTTCTCTGTTGCTTCTTCAGGGTACATCCATTCGAACTGAACAAATCCCGTTCAAATGAGACCAAGTAAAATCAACTTTTACATATAAAAATCAAACTACATTTTGTCCAAAAAGTCTCAATTACAAAAATCACTTTGGAACACCGAATTAGCCAATTCAAAAACTAACAAACTCCCCCTTTGGCAATTCGATGACAAAAATACTTTTGATCTCAAAAATAAATTAGAGAGCATAAAGAATTAAAAATTAAAGACAAAATGTTTATCAAAAGAATTGTTCATTACAAATCAAAATTACTCCCCTCATTTTGTCCCTGAATAACGAAGAGGAGAGAAATAGAATCAACCATCATGCTGTTGTTTTGTCTAAGATTCTGAACGAGCTTGAGCAGCCGCATCATCATCAGGAGGCAAGGATGAACTCAAACAATCAGTGGCAACATTAGCCATGTTTGCATCTTCATCGCCATCATCAGACTTACTCGAGCATGCTGCAGCAGTTGAAGAGCTTGATCCACTGGAGGAAATAGGCTTGATGACAGTCTTAACATGAGAAAGATCATTCTTGTTGGGTTTGACATGAGCCAAGATGTTGTTGACATCCAACTTAAGCTGCTTCAATTGTGAAGCACTTGTTTCAACAATCTTCTCAAGCTTGGCCAAGCGGGTGTCCATGTCTGTCTGCTTTTGACTGATAGAGTTAAGAAGGCTCATGATCGCTGATAAAGCATCGGGAGATACTGAAGGCAGCACACAGGAAGGACCAGCACCAGATGAAGTGCGAAACTCAACAGCAACATCAACTAAACTCTCTCCAATAGTACCACTCACAATTCCATGTTGATGTTTGCAAGATAATTGCCCCAAAGGTATGACTTCCAGATGCCTTTCCAAGTCATTGTCAAATGTCTTTTCATTCAATGCAAAAGATATCAACTCCGGTTTTTGCAATTTTTCCTTTACGAAGCAATCCTCCTGTACCCTTTCAGTATCATCACCAATATCTTTCACCACAGCATCACAGGATGAAGGACCAAGAGACAGTGGCCTTTGAAAAAGGTCCTTTGCAGGGTTCCGTTGGCTCTATAGGAAGAAATTCAACTTCGAAGTAGGCCAAGATCCAAGTGATGAGAACAGGATAGGGAAGGATCATGGCGTTGTCATTGTAAGCGTCACAAATAACTTGAATGACAAACGAGTAGAAGTCGATGGATGCTCCCGTTAACATGGCATAGAGAAATTTTTCACGCAGGACTGCCACATCCGAATGATGTTTGAGAGGATAGATGTTCTAGAGCATGATCCGAGCTAGCAAGGTAATAGGAGGAGACATGTCACCTACCAGCATAACGGAGTTCTGACACAACCAATAATTGTAGGTATTGGGATAGGAGAACTTTCAGCCCATGTCGGATCGAGTAGGAAACTCCGAATCAGAATAAGGATATTCTAGTTCATCGACCAGAGGAATGCCAATGATATTGCTAATGAGGTGTCGATCCACTATGTAACGCTCCGAGAAAATTAATAACTTGTAATTAATTTCACGGTTCGCCTCCCAGTCCCATTCCACCCGGAATAAGACTCAAGGATCTCTACTCCTCAAAAGAGGATACTACGCAACGAAAATCCATAATATTTCTATCAACATTAAAAATTACAACCAGAGCATTTACTAAGAGTCATTACAATAACTGAAATCTCTACAATATATAGATCATCACAACAAAATATTTCTATGTTAAACCTTTATACACAAATACATCTCAAAACACTAAGTCTGCAATGTCACTCAATAGTACTATTTACCATAAGTGATCTCCGAAACTCTGCAATGTGTCCTCAAGCGTTACCAGATCCAAATCATAACTCCAAATGGTCGCATCCGCGTCATGATCCTTGTATCTAAAAGACCTAACTGGCTACACTATAAAATATTTATGTTTTACGACATAGATGTTTTACAGGTAGAGAAAGTAAGGGGTAAGTTCACCGCTTAGTAAGCAAGTAATCCGGTGTCATTGTGTGACTGTGAACAGTTTATATGCAAATAAAAGTATTGAGTTATAAAATCATTTATTTTTGCAAACATATTTGATTCGCAAAAATTAGCTTTATATAAATATTTATCATTGCTTTGCTTCATCATATAAACATCCATAGCTTTGTTTAACCCCCAAAGGTTGTGCTTGTCCTACACATCACCTTTCGGTAAGGACTGGTCCGCTCATCCCCTCTTTACGAATCCCTGTCAGCCTAACCCCCTTTACTTAGGGTTATCCGCTTGTGTGTCTACACCCCATCAAGAGTATGTTGCACTGCCAACAAATCATACACACACGGTACTGGTATCACCATTCATCATCTATTTTACATTTCATCTCATGTTACACATATTCACACATAAATAATTCATTTTATGTATGCATAGTAACGCAATATTTGAATATGCATTATTTTAAACAATATTTATAAAAAGTAGTCCAAGTCACATGTTTCATGAATAAAACATTATTTATTTATTTCAAGAGATACTCAAGAGATAACCCAGGTATGCTTTTAAAAATATTATAGAAAATGCGTCGGGTCATTATTTATAAAAATACTAGCACAAGATAGTCCGCTTATCTTGATTGCTTAAAAGTCCTCTTTCGGTTCTCAATGTCGCGTATCCGTCCTATTATCGCGATCAGTTCCTTGAAGTCACAAAACCCTACTTCATATCACATAATTCCTTAATTAGAAATATCTCACTCCCACCTTAGAACTTAAACCTTAAACCGGACAACTTAGACTCTCTACTCGACCATCAAACATTCGGTGAGGCCATCGAACGTTTGGTAGAGCTATCGAACGTTCGATAGACAGAAACCCTAAAACCCCAAATGTCATACTTTTAACACATCTAACACATTCTACGGCCTAAATAATCTCTTATATTATTCTAAGCACAACTTAGTCCCAAAAGTATCATCCAAAACATAAAACTTCATATCTTTTATCAAAGGCGTAACCATTCTTTTAAAAGACAAAGCTTCAATACTACACTTCAAAAATGCAAATGATCTACCCATCAATACCTTAAAAAGTGGTAGATCTACTCTTAAATAATATGAAAATGAAATAGTCTAAAATATTTATAAAACTCAACTATTTAACTCTAAAATCGCCATTAATCCAAAATAAAACAGATACACTTGTAATGCCACAAAATATTTAAAAGTTATTTTCTATAATATTTAACAAAAGATCTAATTAAAAATACTCTTCCATTTTTATAAAAATTTTAAATAACATTTTTATTCAGAAAATGTGACCATCAAACGTTCGATTATGTCCCAAAATAAATTTTACGTAGGGAATTAGTTCTTCACCCCATTTTCCTATAAATTTCACTACATCCCCTTAAGAAAACTACTTTGGCTCAACCTAAAATCTCTTGAAACTATTTGTCAAAGGCTTAAGGAGAATTTTTAAAGGAAGGTTCTCATTTATAGGAGACCATTTTCTTCAAAGTTAACCTTCAAATCCCTCTTATTATATTGTATTTTATTGTTTTTACACAAGCTATGGCTATGTTATGTTTTCAAAATATGTCATGATGATTTAAAGGCTTTAAAGATTAACTCTCCAAAAGATTTTGATGGAAATGATGACTTTGTGTTTTGACTCTTAAAAATGTGTGTTTTCTATGGTCTTTAATGTTGTTTGATGTTGTTCTAAGTCTAGATATAGTTGTGATTAGTTTGGTAGAAGTTTTTAGACTTTTATGCATTCTGGGCATGCATCGAACGTTCCACTGTTCTTGATCAAACGTTCGATCTTCAAGGATTAAACATTCGATCTTCAAGGATTAAATGTTTGATAAACGTGTCATACATTCGATGGTGACCAAAAATGTCAAATTAGGGTTTTTAAGGCAAAAAACACGTACCCCACAATTAGCAAGAGATTACGTTTGTAGCATATTGTCGGGTTATTTTACAGATAATGAGGGGTTGCAAGATGTCTGAAGCTTCGGATGAGCAATCGAGGTAAGTATTTTAACTGAATAATGAAACTGCAATTTTAGAAATGCGATATGTCAGATGACTGAGCATATTTCCCTATATGATCAAGTTTATCATTTTTATGACAAGATGCTATTTCCTTATATATTTCCTTATTTTTTTGAATAAATGAACAATCTTTGTATAGTAAAGTTATGGTGTACCAGTTTATGACGCCCGAGGAATTCAAATCTCTTAAACATATTATTAAACTAAATGATATATGTTGAGGAGACATTATCATTTAGCTATGATAATGGTTTTAGAGACATTCATGAAGTTTCAGAGATTTCTAGTCAAAACTCTTTAGAATTTCTTTAGAAAATAGTCATCTTCTAGCGACCAATCTTGTAAGTATCAAAAACTAGGTCAAACGAACTCAGTTTTACTCAAACTGAATCCCGTTATGCTTGTATCGAAATCCTCTATGACATAGTAGATTTTTGATAAAAGTCAATCCGTTGACCTTTTAAAGCATAAAGATGACTATTCATCGCTTACGTGGCACTTGTGACCCGGGCCTTATTTCTAAAAATGGAATTTCACCATTTTGATTTTATATCATAAATGGACTCTATTTTGTATATAAATGGTTTTTACTTTGGTTTGGTGAAATCAGAATTCAATTCCGAGACAGTTGACTTTTTTGCCTAAACCCGGGCCTTAAAACCTCCAACTGTCGAATTTTGTTTAAAACTGCTAATTCACTAGGTAGGGCCAGCTCTTCTCTGATTTGGGAGCTTAGGGTGATGACACATAGCAATGGGATGAGCTGCTGGAAAGGAAGCACACAATGGGCCAAAAAGTCATAAAATGATCTTGACTTTGGAGGTTTTTGGTGACTTATTTGGCAAGATAGCTTGACTACCTTGTCCATACACATGGTGGACATTTTTTTTTGACCTATTGGGCCCTAGATGAGTCTATAAAAGGATGGAGAACCTCAGGAATCAGACCATTTAGTTCCTTTGAGTTCAACCAGAAAAATTCTTTCATTCATCTCACACACACACTCTCACGGCACCTAGGGGGTTTTGGAGGAGTTCTTCTCCAAACTGTCCTGAAATCATACCCTACCTTCCTTTGAGTGTCCAGCAGATAACCCAACCTTTAGAAGCAGTTTTGGAGTCCATTTGAGGTATGAAAACTTCATCCTCCTCAACTAGTTTCAAAACCGGCTCAATAGAGGGGTGTTGGGGAATTTTTGTGGTTTTTCACAACCTGTTTGCATGGGTTTGTGTATGATTCACTTAGGAGGGTTCAAAAAAATTTTTGTATCATGTTCCATTGATCTTTGGCTTTGGAATCATAAGAAAACACCAAGAACTCATCCTACACCCATTCGGCCTCTATAGAGTATTGTTATGTGATTTTTGATGCTAACCGGTTTTGATGGTTTCCTTTGCTTTATTTGATGTATCTATATATGTGTTTGGAGTATGTTTGATTATTGGTTTAGTTCAAGGATCCTAAAGTGCTCAAAAGTACTAAAAGTGGAAGCAAGCGGTGCTTGTTTTAAAGGAAAATGAAAAAGGTTTAAAATCAACCTATATATTGTTTGTTGGTTGTTATTTTTAATCTTATAGTGGATAACACTCAATCTCATGTCTAAACGTTATGGTGGCCCTGCCCTTCAACGGTATAAGCATGAAGTTGAGTGAAAATTGGCTATAAGAGATTCTTTCAATACTGTACATATAACTCATAATAAGCCCTTACTAATAGTGGGGACATTTATGCAGTATTACCTCTTGTTTGTTTAAATACTCATCTCGAATTATGCTCTTACTTTGGTGGGGTATTCGAGTGCAATATTGGATGATTTACATTATTGTCAACGGGATTCTTATGGCATATCCTCACTTATGTGGGATTTCATAAGTTAAATGCTTTGAATAAATTATGGACAATATGTAAGAATACTCACAAATATAACTTGTATATATATATATATATATATATATATATAGATAAAATCAAGTAATGAAAATGAAGTGATGGATGATAATAAAGGCTAAGAGCAAGGATCCTGAAGACTGACCAATTATTATTGATTGGTCACTGATGTATGTTATTTGTATCCATATTGCTAGGCAGTGGTGGATTACTGTTATTCTGCGAAAGTAGAGTAAGTATTCACATACTTACTGGGGATGAAACTGTAGTTGTGTCCTTTTATAATTCATTATTGTCTTATTCATATGCATGTATTATAAACTGCTTATACATTACAACTATATATTCTGTGAATTGTATATGATGTGACATTTAGCTGGTCGGTATGCAGGTGTGAGGGCTGTCGAGTGGACCTCGGTCCCTAAACCAGGTAATAAGAACTAACACTGGAAGTCGGTTCCAGGTGCAAACCCAGTAATCAGTTTAAGTGGGGGAGTGTAACGTTCACTAATCCGGGGTTGGCCCATTATGAGACTGAGTGTAATTTCATGCTGCATTAAGACTAAACAAAGCCTTCACAACGATGCATGAAAACTATCATTTACATTTATTAAATCTATCATTAGTATGTTTAATAATTCAATGATCTTTTATATTGGGATACGGTTGACTCACTTGATTCCACAGTGTGTGATGCAGGACTTGAGGCTGAGGCGGAGAACCCTTGCTAGTCTGGATGGTTGATTGACTGTCTGTTGTGTTTATGTGCTTAGTATATAGGGAGCTGACTTGGTTGATATATGTTTTTATGTTTATGTTTTATTCCTTGTATTCGTTACAGTCATTGAATTAGCTTATGCTTTGTATTTAATTGTATAAGCTTGATGTTGCAACTGTATGCCATCTGTGGCACTCACGTTATTTTGTATGTTTTTGTACATTTTGATTTGTACTTAAACATTTTTAAGGTTTTATGAAACGAGGTATTTCAGTCAGCTCTATTGATGTTATGAGTTATCCTTGTGTTTTAAAAAGAAAAAAAATATTCCGCTGTGAGATTAGATCTCTGAGGTAGTAATGTCACGTGGAAACCGGAGGTTTCTGCTTACGGGTCTATTGCATAGAAACCGGGGCGTTACAGGTTCGTGCGATAAAACGGTCATGATCTTATTATTAATACGGGTTAATTCTATGGTTAAAGAGTTTTATGTTATGAAAAGGGCCTTAGATCCAATGGTTAAGTTTTGTGACAGTGCATCATTCTTTGAATGGGTCACCAGTTACGACTTTGCTAGTCAGTGTAGGCCACCTAAGGTCGGATTCGGTCGGACTACTAGTATAACACAGTATGTTTGTGTAATGTCCGGAGTACCAAAATTGTACCAGAAGTCATTTTGGACGCGTTAACCCTACTGAGAGAGGATAATGTTTCAAGTAGACTATATTGTTAACATATAACTATTTATATTGTACTTATAGAGCATCAATTTCTGCATGTAAATATAAGTGTTTAATCACCGAGGTTATGCTCATTCTTTTAAAATTAAACTTCATTTTTATCAAAAGGCATACCACCGAAAAATTAGACCCGCCATTTGTGAAAATATCATGTATAATTCATAACTACCATTTTTCATTAATTCTATACCCCACATCTTTCAAAATAACTCGCTTACTAAGTCAGTCGACTTATTCAGTTACTTCATTCCCGTAAAATATTTCGGTATTTTGCAAACCCTCAGGGATTTGATCAGTTGGAACTTGCACCAAGATTTCAGTATCAGGATAACAGTTGTTGTATTCAAGTTTGATCTTTTAGATGTAAACCTCTGTGCCCATATTTATTGATGTTAGAATTGTTTATTGTATACTCAGATCAACTATTCCGCTGCTTACTTTGATAAAAGTTAAACAGGGTTTTCAGACAATTACCAGTTAATTGTTTTGAACGCCCTATGGATATTATACTCTGGGTTAACCTCTTTTTAATGGTTTAATTCTGCGTATAAGGTGATTCTCAAGCTAGTATTTTACATTTTCTCCATTAGAGGTATCCTTGAGTCTTAATTAGATAATTAAGGTTGGGAGGCGAACCATAAATTTAATTACAAGTTAGTTAAATTCTTGGGACGTTAAAATACTAGTTTCTAATTTCTAAATAATATAGGCATATATTATAACCCATAAATCTCACTAGATTAGCAACCTTAATCTCATAAAAATTAAGAGACTCATGATTAATGTTTTTTCCCAACAAAACATTAATAGGAATAGTGATTAATCCATAAATCACATAATAAAAAGTAAGGCTTTAAAAATTACCAAAAGGTTTTCCTTTCTCTTTTCCTTCCTTCTCTTTCTTTTTTATTTTTCCCTTTTTTTCTTCTCTCCCCCTCATTGCCTTGCACACACAGCAGTCCTCCCTTTTCTTTTCTTTTTTTCTTTTCTTTTTTTCTTTTTTATCTTTTTCTTCTCCCTTCCCTGCTCCGCACAACAGGTAGGCCCTCTTCCTTTACTTTTCTTTTATTCTCTCCTTTCCTTCTTTTCTCTCTCTCTCTCTCTCTCTCTCTCTCTCTATCTCGCACACGAAGGGACCTTTACTCCTATGCGTTTTGTGAACAAGGGGGGAGGCATCCCCCCTTTTTATAACACTTGGGACTTGGTCCCCAAGTTTCTTTCATCTCTCTCTCTCTCTCTCTCTCACGAGGTGGCAGGGAGCACATGCTCCCTACAACTTGGCGTCCAAGCTTAGCCGAGCTTTCACGTGAAAGCTTGGTCCTTCCCCCTTGTCTTTTCCTTCAAAATGCTTTCTTTCAAAAAGCTCTCAACTTGCCTACAAATATTACAAAAATGCCCTACAAGGTCCAATAAATTACAATAAGCACTACTCTTGTCTTATTTCCAATATCTAGTCCCTATTTAATTTGGAATATAAATAAATCCCCAAAAACCTTCATTATTCCAAATTAAATCTAATAGCATTTGTAGGTTCTTAATAAGATAATTAAATCTTATAATAAACTCCTTAATAGTAAATCCAAATATTATGAACTAAAATTACCAATTAAAATATATCCCCATAAAATATCGATTTATCCCTCGAGGTCTCTCCAAAATAATTACTTCCTTCATAAAATGTCACAATCACATTTATATCCAAGATTAATATTTATTTATCTAATAAATAAATATTCGGGGTATTACACACTATAATCTTTCAACTATGCACATACGTCGTTAAAGATGCCAGAGAAGTAGAGAAGTCGATGATGTTGCAGTAGAACTCCCGAACCGCTTCGATGTAGACTATGATGGGAGAAATGGCAAAATACTCTCACTATCGCTCATCCAAAATTCAAGGAATGAGTTCGAAGCCATCCTTAAGATCGGTTAGCTTGACCCCTTATTCAATAAGCACCTTCCTTTTCGCAAACTACTCGAGATAGATTTTCTTGGTGCTTGGAGTGACAAACTTCTTATCGAAAAGTGCTTGTTGTTCAGTAGTGAGACCCAGAAAGGACTCAAGAGTAGCACGTTTTGCCCTTGTCTTTGGTAGCCTTGGTTTTGCTACGAACCGGAGTCTTCTTAGGTCAAGAACTCTCTCCAGCCATGAGTGAAAATGTGCAAGACTTTAGAAGACATGATAAGAACTCAAGCAATAGAGAACCAAGTGAAAAGCATGAGAGAAAAGTCTATAAGGCATTTTATCAAACATGTGGTGCGCATAAGAAAAATGGAGATGAATCATAGACCCATCAATCAGAAAAACCCCAAAATACAACGATGAAAAATGCTCATAAGAGGAGCTCCAACACAACCACAAACAAGATATATCAAGAAAAGCTCTAGGAAAAAAAATTGAGAAAACGTAACCCTAGACTGCGGATGTGTGGATTGTTAGAGGAGGAATCAAATGAAACACACGTAAAAAAATAAATAGCAAAGATAAAATAATAATAATAATAATAATAATAATAATAAAACCATACCTGAGGGATGAAAGGAATGGAAGGGATGCTTTTGACCAATTATGTGAGAGGGAGAAAAAGGGCACAAACCAGCGGTGCCAAAAAAAAAATTGAGTTTGAAAGGTTTAAAAACTCGTCTGATGTCCTTCATTGGAACGGGTAAGTGAATCAGTTTGAAAGGAAAAGCACAAAGAATAGGCATTTGAACGGCACTAGGATTAGTTCGAATGGACCATATAAAAAAAATTCTGCCCCTTAGTGAGTTCCCAACAAAAATCGTAGAGTAAGCAAAGAAAATTCTCATCAATAGCACATGAGTGATAAATTGAACATAAAAAACATCAAATGCTTAAAGTGTCTAAAGTATGCATGAGATTCAAAAGATGAATGGAGGAATAATGACTTTGACAAAAGCAAGGAGATATGTACCACTTAGTTCATGCTTATGTGTCATGTGTGAAGACTTTAAAAAGGTGACAAGAGTGAACCGACTCGAGTGCAGAGACAAACAAGTCTTATGAGGAAGAATGATCAGCACATCGAATCAAAAGTCAAACATTATGTATTGGTATTAGGACCTAGTTAACCTTATCCAATATACTCCCCCTGAGTTTTAGCACAATCTTAAACAAAGTCCGTTAATGGCCGTCTATTTCCACAATGAATTGGCCACCACTGTTTCTATAGGGACAAGTTTAAGCAAATTATAGACACTGTATTTTACTCACTTAGAAAAGATATTATGTTTTATGCTTTAGTTTTAAAGGTTTTATAAATGCTTTGATGTTTTATAAATGCTGAATTTGTTGAGAAAAGAATAGAATTTAAATGTCTTCAAAAGCATGTTATAATGTGTTAAGATTGAGCCAACCTCTTATATTGTGTTGATTAGCTATGATGTTATTTTGATGCATTGATTATCAAATCTTATATGTCAATGTTTTCGTGGCATTGACTTCAGAGCCATGTGTAGAAGGATTATTCTTTTGTGTATGATGCAGTGATGGGATTGGAGAATGGGAGATGATGAAAAGTATTCTGATCACACTGATCATAACGCCCATCCACTCATTTATGGCCCATATGCTGTATGCGCAAATTAAATATTTAACTGGTTGAGGAGGTGTGCCTCCATTTAGAAACTTTACCACACTGCATTAATAAAGTCCATATTTATCATTTAAATTGGTCAAATCTATCTATAATGGGCAGACGTATTTACAACAACTTTGATTTGTTTGTTTGTAATGTCCTTCCTATTCCCCACCCTACAAGATTTTTTTTTTTTTTTAAATGAGAGTCTATTTAGTAAATTTTTATACTATTGTAATATAATTGAGATTATGTGAAAAATTAATTTTTAGTTTTTCTTTTTTTACATGTCATGAGGATGGATATAAAGGATTAATTAATTCTTGGTCCTAGAATACTATGCTGCGTACTCTTACATACGTTGGTCCATAAAATTTCATGCGCCTAAAAAATGATAGGACAACAACTAGAAAGATGATGTCCCAAACAGTAGGGGTGTACAACCGGTTGCGGTTGCGGTTATTGGGCAATAACCGCAACCGCAACCGGGGTCGGGGTCCCGGTTGCTAATTAGCGGTTATAAACTGGTTTTAAACCGGTAATCGGTTTTAATGTTATGGATCACAAAAAAAATTATTTTAATCATTTCTCATCAAAAATTTATTTTTAAAGTAAGGGAGTAGAAAAAGCTTGTTCATATTTAATGATGGGACAAATTCATTTTTTTTCTTTTTCTTTTTTCTTCTCTCTTTTCTTTCTTTTCTTCTCCTCTCTTTGTGCAAACTTTAAGCTAATGCAATCATCATACCATATATTGAAAATCCCAACATGAAGTACAATCAAACCAGGTTTTGGAAAAGGGCTACTCAAACCCTATGACAAGCTTAGTTACTCATAAAGGCTACTGGAATTCTCTATTGAATTAGAGAAACCCATCTCCTAGAGTTCTAATGAGCTGCTGGTCGTTCCCTTGATGAACTTAGAACCCCTAATTCGTGCTTGATCTCCGAAGAATCGACCCTTTGGATGAGAGGTCCAACACCTATTTGAATCCACCTTCAATCCCTAAAAATCACCATCCAATCCCTTAAACTAAGGGATTTAGTCTTCCCAATCCCTCATTGCAAAGATATGGAGTCAAAACCACCATTTGAGGGATCTCAGAGGTGAATCCGTGCTTGACCCCATCTTTAGGAACATATCTCTCCCCAAATCGAGTGCAGATCTCAAATCTGATTCTGGTGCGACTGATTTCGCTCGAGATAAGTTATGCGTTCGCTCGAGCCATGTGGGGACATCTTCGCTCGAGCCATATGATGATATCGCTCGAGCCAAGTTGAGTATATTTAGCTCGAGCCAAATGATGATGTAGCTCGAGCCAAGTCTGAGTCCATCAGCATAATTTGAGGAAATCCGTGATGTAGAGTGCCCATTCACCATAAGACCTGAAAGTATTAACTAACACAAAAACACGACAAAAAGTTATATTACAAAATGACTAAGGTTTAACAAATGCGAGTTAAGGGGTTTGAATGCATAACATTCAAGGCTTATTACTCTCTCTCAACATGCTCCCTGCAGCAGGGAGCTTCATTCTCCCTGCTGCCAAAAAAAAAAAAGCTGTAGGGAGCTCAAGCTCCCTACTGCAAAACATGAAAAAAAAAAAAAACAAAAAAACAAAACAAAAAAAAAAGAAGAGAAAAAAAAGTGTATATAAACTATATATATATATATATAAAAAACCGGTTATC